>VUQG01000966.1:11602-24103 GCA_015106755.1 Etia nguti | reverse complement strand
TGTCATAAATCGAGTAAGCGCCAAACACGTCTTCTTGTTTCAGTCTGTTGCAGTGTTCAGAGATGTCTAAGCTCCCTAAGGAGAAAGCCACATCTTCTCAGATATCATCTGCCTTTGTGTACCGAACTGTTTCCAGCTCTTTTAATAATCAAACTCTTTTGGACCAAGTTATTTGGCCTGAACAAGGTCAAATCTGCAGGACAAAATATAAAAAAATAAATCTAACAAGTAACATTTTCTTGACATCCAGGACATACCCAAATTTCCCCTTGTGGGACAATTAAAGGATTATTCTATTCTATTCTATTCTATCTTGCTTTGAGAATTACTTACTAGTAATCCTTTTAGGATGTTGCGTCACTAAAAATGATAATGAAATATACAGACACACAGAAGGAGAGGGGACCCTTTGTGGCAATAAAATAAGCATTTTGTATGTTCACTTTGGGCCAGCAGAAATGACTGCGATCTGCTACGCAAGTTGGCTTATTACCCTGCTAGCTATCATTCAAGCATGGAGAAACACATGCCACACAAATCCAAACCAGTTAAATCTATGTTAGGGTTACGAGGGGGGTTCTTGGAAAATCTTTAAGAGGATTCTCTGGCCCCCCAAGAAGCTTGATTACTCCTGTCCTTAAACCTACTTTCTGATTAGTTTGTTTTATTTTGACCCTTTTCAGTGCAAGAGTCTTTGGGTGGTGCATGGCTTTAAATGGTTATCCACAAAGGATAAGGTTTAGGTAAAGGCATGCCTCGGTTTGCTTGGCCGTGCACTCCACTTTTTGTTAGACCTTGTACTGCTCTCCCAGCTGCAGTTATTGCATGTTGCCCAGAATTTCCTGGCATTGTCCATCTAATTTATATAATAATTTTAAATGTTTGTGGTTTTCAAACAATAAAAAAACATTTATTAACATTGTCAATACATTTGTCTATTAAAGAGAATTTGAAAAATGTGAAATATTCTCATTTGAGAGGCTGAAAATGGCAAGATTTGGCATTTTTGTACCTCTGAGTGAAAGGCTCAAGGCAGACTGCAGTACTGGATAAGGACTATTTTTATGTCACTAAATGCACATTACAAAGGCTACACCAGTGTGTGTTGTGTCTCCCTGACCTCGAGTAGCTGGGTCTTGTCGTACTCTCTACGATGCTTATAGATGCACTGGCTGAGTAGGGAGTACAATCGCTCCAGCTGCTCCACACTGTAGCCCTCACTCTTCTTCACCACTATATCCAGTAGAGCCTGCAGGAAACAATGTAAATCATTTGTTTTAGAAAATAAATACATCTTACAGATATATACCACAGATTATTACAATGCAGAAACAATAACAGCGCAGACACAACCGGACAGTCGTACAGTGATGCAACAACGGGTCGCACAAGCAACTCACTGATGCTGGTGCGTGGAGATGCATCATTTGGAGGTCAGCTGCATTCAAAAGCAATTAAGATCAGAATGACAGCTAATTAAGGCTAATCATAATTAGAACCAAGTTTACATTTCACTGCTACTTTAATTAAAACATTCTGGACAGTCAAAGGCCCTTTTAATTGACCCGTTCTTCACATTTTACCCAAACCAAAGTCTGTGTGTATATGCGCTTCTATTTAAACACGCGGCTCATCAGAATGCGCGGACTGAGACAGCAAAGGCACAATAATTAAAGTTATCATCACTGACACAAGGCAAACAGAGAAACCTCAACTGAAATTAAATGGTGTGGGTGTGGGAGAGACAGAGAGAGAGAAAAAAAACTTGCTTCAAAAACATAAAATCAAGGCAATATGATGATTAATAAGACATGGATGTTTGTCAGAACCTCATCAGTGAACGCCTGAGAGATAATTACAGTGAGCAAAAGAAGGAAAATTGCAGAGGTAAAAAGGTTAGCATTGTATTAATCACTGTACTCCATCTGACAATGGGTTCTGTTTAAATGACAGTTGGCCTGATTAAAGTTAAACTGAGGCTTCACATCAAGAGAAACTTCCCCAGAAACTTAATCCCAAGACAAAGTCTGCTCATAACCGGAAATCTGTCCTGAAGAAAAATACTTGGTAGGATTTTTTACTTTTTAGCTTCTATTAAGATACACCACAACTGTACCTGCCACCAATATTATTATTGTTATTATTCTTTATAACTGAAAGAATGAAAAACGTCGTGCATGATGCATTAGTCATAATGGTTCGTATCGAATCACTGTGACAAACGTTTGCTACTGTTGTTTCACTGCTCTTTCATCTCTGGACTACAATGCTGACTAACGTAATCAATGACCTCCTAAAAGCCTTTCTTAGTTTTTTAGATAGTTTTTTGCTACAACACAGAAACCGATCACATCACATCACACGGAGAGAGAAATTACACCCGCTTCCAACTAAACACCATTATCTACATTAATGTTTTCACATTTTGTATTTAGAAGAATGGATAAACTCCAGCTCAAAGTGGACTTAATATGTCCGTTTCCAGCTCCATATTTATTATCCTTGGAGTCTATTAGAGTACCTCTGCATAATTCACAGTTCAAAATAAACATTATTCATCTCATATTAGGCCTCGGTACACCCCCTCACTTAATAAAAAAAAAAGAAAGAAAAAAAAAGCACTTCTTGATTGGCTTCCTCTTACAAACATAAGGTTTGAACAGCAGGTTGGCAAGTCCACTGTGTAATGTGCCTGAGATGACTATATTGAGGATATATAATCTTCTTTGACATCATAAAGCACCACAAATAGAAAAATAGTGTTAGAGCAATGATTAATATGAAAAACCGGAAAATCAGAAAAAGCTTTTACAGCTTCACTTTCAGTGACATATAAACATTTCTATTATTTGACAGAAGTCAGTCTGATTCAAGACTTTGTTTCACCTGTTAACATGTTACTTCTCACCTTCTTCTACAGTTATCAGTTACCGTCACATGTTTAATCAGCTCCCTGAACACGGACAGCTATCGTCTGTTCGCCACAGTAGTTGACGCTATTATCACACTCTTAATTCCTGAAAACACCGTATCTCTATGCAGACTGACAGCTGCGCTTGCAGGCTGCCATATTCGAAAAGCAGAGAAGCATATGTTCCTGCACTTTTCTGTCAAGATGGAGGGCATGTGGAAAGAAGAATGCAATCAGGTTAAATTACTTACATTGCACAAGTTTTCTTCTAATCAGTTTATGCAAAGGTTTATTTCATCCCTCTGAAACTGGAAAAAAAAAAGCAGGCGTGTTTCTTCTGATTGGGGTGTTTAAACTAAGCGTTATTTTTACTGTTTCGGCTTTTGAAATGAGTACAAGCGGAACATCAGACTCTGTATAAGTACAGCCGCTAAATGCATACCATATAGAACTTAAAGGTCCAGAAAACAGGACTTTGAAAAGATTATACCTTTGAAACATTCAAACTTTCATAATTTCATCTAGCAGTATAGAAAATCACTGGTTATATCCCTTTTCATAAGAACTTCCACCTGGCCAATCTAATAACAGAGTCCCTTGACAAATAATGTCTACATAAAGAAGCTAAGAACATGAAAAAAAATCTAATATTCAGAATTCATTCAAAAAAAGTGCCATCAGCTGCTACATATTGAATATATTTTACTGGTGTCTTTTTTGTACTTTTTTCACATTAACTCTGGCCTAACATCAGGGGAGCTATCAGGTTTCATAGTTTCAATCCAGCCATAAGAACTAATAAAAGAGGTCCAAATGGAGCACATCACAGTGAGATGCCGGTTTTAACAACACATGCATAAAAGCTTTAATTAGCATCATTACCAACCCATCTCACATGTGTAATAATGTCAGCCAGCCTTCCTTTCATCTCAGTGCCACTGCATTTCTTTCCATTTTTCATCATGTTCTCCAACTCTTGCTTTAAGTGCATTTTTCTACTTTATAATGCACCTTTTTCTCCTGAGATAGTTCATCTTCTCACCTCAAGCCATTTTCACTGTTTTACACAGCCTCTTCTCACCTCCTCTTCAACTGCATTTCCGACATTACTATTGCACAACAGTCTTTGCTCCTGGTGTATTTGTCTTTGCATTCTCCTCTCTTCTGCGGCTTTCTTTCCCCTCTTTGTTCTCTCTCTCGCTCTCTCTCTCTCTCTCTCTCTCTCTCTCTCTCTCCATTTCTTCGCTCTATTCTCCTCTTACTGTTACCGGGCTGATTGCAGCAGTGCACTTCCCAGCCTTTGTCAGCTTGATCAGGGTGTCGGCGACACTGTGGGGTAAATGGTGTGAGAGGGTCTTACATGGGCTCAGTGACTGAGTGAGCTCACAGCACACAAAAGGGCCGTAATCCCATGCGTTAAAGACTACTACTGACATGGGCCATTTAACCTCACCCCTTCTAAACTCCTTGCTCCATCTTCCCCCACAACCTTTTCTTTACCCACATCTCTATCTATGCTTCTTAAGAGCATAGATTCAAAAGGGAGGGGTGGGATGCCTGTGATTTTAGACAACAGCTGAATAAGGGTATACAGTGTCATTAGCGGCAAACTCAAGAGTTTTTGCTAACGTAGCAAGCACAAATATTTTATAAAATGCAGTATTTCCACTTAAAAATCTTGAAAATGTGCAGAATGTAAGTGCAATCCACTGAATTTACAGTCGCTCTATGCTTCAGGTATTTTGCAAACAAATCCCTTTTTCAAATAAGCATGCTGTACACAGTCAGGCATGCAGACTGGAGCTGACTGTGATACAGTAGAGGGTCTTCTTTGATCATTGAAGACTTCACTATCTACACGCACATGTGTGTTGGAGAGACTTCCTCACCACTGGCTGAGAGAAGAGGGTTAGCAGGCAGAGAGGGAGGAGAAAAAAACTCAACAACAAGGACTCAAAACCCAACAGTCTCTGTCACAAGGGACGCTATTAAGCCTTCAATATCTGCCTCTAAGAACAATTCAGCCCGCTCTTCCTGTTAACTAAGATTTTGTGTCTCCAATACTAGCAAATGAATGAATTATTAATGATTCTGGTTTGTTTGTTACCTTCAGCTGAGGCAGACACTGGATTTGGATTTTCTGATTTATTTAATTTTTTTTAAGTCATGGTGGCAAATAATGTGGTTTACAGGGCACTCGGTCACACGGATAATGCAATATTGATAGTGTTACAAGGGTCAGGGACAATCATCATGAATCATATTACCATGGGCCCAGAACATTAAAATGAAATGGTGTTCCCGTTCAGTTGCCCATGTAAAAACCGCTGCAGGGGTCGACAACTCATCTTAAATATGCAACGCCTGGCTTTACAGGAAAATGCCATTAGATTACGGTGAATTCTCTTTACTTTAGTATAGGAGGAAAAAAGCTTTTTCATCGCTATATATGGTAACGTCTTTTGTGCAAAGCATGCAATTCAGTATCTGAATAAAATGAGTCCACTGATACTTTTTAAGAATGGCATTACTCTCTTCTTACTGGTGATTTTCATATTTACCTATGTAAATGAACACATCATGCTCTGTGTGCCATTAGGTTTATTCAGTGACTCAGCCACTTAGATAAAGAGTAGAACACTGAATTCCGAATCACACACACACATGCACACAAAAAAATATAAATCCCGAATGAAAATAAATGTATATAAATGTTATTATACTCACTCACACACAAAGATCAATAAAGGAGTTAACTTTAATTGATAGAAAACTTGGAGACCTAAGGGCTGGTTTCCTGGGCAGGGGGTAAATTAAACTATTCTAAGGCTATAATCTAGAAATGTCAATCCTAATACATCTTAAATGCAGTTCTACAGAATAGAGCTGCCTGGGATAGCTCAAACTTTATCTCAGGACTTAAAATGTCCTGCTTAGCACATGGCTTCAATCTCAATTAGGAGAAAAAAATCTGAGCAATGAGTATTTTTTTTTTTTAACTCATAAACACTGATAACAATATGAGCCTTATAAATCAAATAGTCCATATGTGACATGAAATACGTTCACAGAGTCTGGGTAGGAATATAGAACATTGAGAGATGTGAAAATGACCAAATTTAAAATCTGCAGTTTTCATTTGGCAAGTCCTTGGCAAAAAAAAAGTATTACAAGATAAAAATTACAATTGGGGGGGAAAAGATAATAAGATGGAAAAAAATAAGAAGGAAGGAAAAGGAGGAAAGAAATTTCATATTTTACAGACTCAAGACAGGAGAGATCCAATATCACCAGGTAATAAAGGAGAAGAACACCAAACAGACCTCCACATACACCCAGCAAAATTATCAGATGAAGATATGTTTACCAAACAAATGCACAGGGGAGAAAACTTTAATACAGAAAAGATTTAGGTCAAGGTTATAGGAAAGGATTTGCTAATGAACTGATATGATTAAACTTGGGGAGAGCTCAAGGGAAATAAAGGGTAATCAATACAAACTCCTTTCCATGTGTCGTGCAACCAGTGTGCGCTCCGATGTGCAGGAAGAGTAAAGTGTTAAACAGTGAAAGATGCTGACTGAGCACTAAGCGTTTCACACCGTCTGTGCATTATGAGGGTACGCTTTTGGAATATACAAAAGCATGTACAGCCTGGTAAAGCTGGATTCATCTGAATAAGCAGTGCAGCTTAAAGCGTTACAGCAGGTATTTGTTATCATAGGATTTGAGCAGTGAGGAGGTGGCGGAGGCTTGAAATTCATTACTACAGACCTACTTTTACTATACATTATTAACACACACAATATAACAGACCTGGAATCGCAGCCTGCCCATGAATTAACAACTGCAATAGCATCTTAACAGGATTGTTACCTTTCCGTCGATTGACTCGGTACAACACATAAGTATGGGATATCACATCCCTGCGTGTTCTGGCTGAAGAAACCTCGATGCAAGCCTTTAAGACGGATGACCTGTGATGACATGCGCGTGGCCCCGCCTGCACACATACCACCGGGCATCAACATTATCCCTCAGTTCTTAGATTCTTCACCTCACTAAGAACACCTCTGCGGAGTTGGGCTAGCTTGCTAGAGCAAATTAGCTATGTGTCCTGCCAGCTTGAAGTTAGCTTAACTGCCCCTGTTGGTGGTTGGCCTCCACCGTGCAGCTGCTGCGTAGGCTGCCCGCGGAGCGCTAATTTTGAGTCTTCCTGTGCAGCGTTTTGGAATGGACACCAACCCGAAGCAAGCAAAGCAGAAGTCTTCTGTTCGGCCCTGTCCTCAGGGGTACGGTTTCTCTTTTCATGACAGCGGATGCGGCATTCTCTGGGTCCGGTGCGTGCGCTGTCCCACTGGATTATGGAAGTTACCTCATGTGCGTACAGCACCAAGGGTCTCGCTTTGCCCCAGGGGGTGAGAGCATATTCCTCGAGAGGAATGTGAGCTCGTGGGCTCTTTTTAAAGGGGGTCCCTGCGTAGGGGATATTTGTGCTGCAGCTAGTTGGGCATCACCGCACACTTTTGTTCGGTCCTATCGTTTGGTGGCTCCTGCTGTCCTTTCTGCTGGGTCTACCACACACTAAGGTGCTGGTAGTCCGACTCCAGTTCGGTGGGTGTATACATGTCCCATATTTATGCGTTGTCCCGAGTGAATCAACTGAAAGGGAACAATTATATCTATAACTTCTGTTCCCTGAAGGAGAGAAACGAGGTACAACACAAGGTTGCCCCGCCGCGCAGCTTGTCTTGGTATAGAGCGGTTATAGAACTGAGCGATGACTGTGATGACAGGGGGTATATGTGCAGGCGGGGCCGTGCGCATGTCATCACAGGGCCTCTGCCTTAAAGGCATGAATAGAGGTTTCTTCAGCCAGGACAGGCATGATATCCCATACTTATGCGTTGCACCTTGTTCCTCTCTTTCTTTCCTCTCTTGTTTGTTTCAGCCCTGATATTATACATTGTAACCAGACATTAAAAATACCATCTTCGTGTACTGTATGGGTATTAAGACGTACAAAATCCCACACAGTGTAACCCTAAGCCAAAGGTTGAGGAGATGCATGAGATGGGAGCAATGAAAAGGGCACAATAAATCTGGCCGCAAACTATTAGAAGAGAAATAAGAGAGACTAACTGGTATGTTTATGTTGTGTGAGCAAACAAGTGACCCTCACCTGCATAGCCAAGAGGCACAGATATGCAATTACATGCAAATGGGAGATGTGTCAAAGCAATCAGTGGGAATGAATAAAAATAAAAGAAGCACTTCAAGCACCATCTATTTTTATTGACAATCAAAACGATGGTCCGACACTACTATTAAGCTGTCTTCTTTTGAACGGCCACGAGGCATGGCTACTTCGCCAAAGGGGGCCCCTGCTGTTATCAATACTACAAAATGAAGGGAGATGACAAACTGAAGCAGGGCCATTTCTGTTGACAAGCTTTTCTAAAACAGGAAATCCTGACATGCTGTAGAAACTAAGCATCAAGCCAGAAAGACTCCATACTGTGCCAGTGACTAGAAACACTGGCTTTTTCTGGGCAGCTGCTAAAGGAAACAGCAGAGCAGACGATAATCTGTGTGTTCTTGGTGAGATGGAGGAAAAATTGCTGGGGCCAGATTGGATTTCTTGTTACTGAATTCTCATCTGCAATCCTCAGCACCACTTCTCCTAGCCCATCTGTGGACAAGTGTCTGATTATTGATGAAAGAAAACAGCTGAGAATGAGAGACGTTTTTGAGTAGGGAGAGAAACAAGCCTCAGGACCTATTTATTCATACTGAGGAATTCATTTTGATCCAGACAGCATCAAGCATCATTTCAGTGAAACTGGCAATAACAGAACTTGATTTTACTAAGTGAATCAGAGCAAATAACTGCGCAATGGCTCTGAAAGGCAGGGTGTGAATACTGAAATAATACCATCTCCGTCCTACAGGCTTTGCGTGTAGGGTCTGTGAACAAACTCATAACACTCTGATGGTATTTAATTCCAGAGAGATTTCAGAGCCTCTTCCATCAAGTTAAAAGTCAGGAATAATGAGGCTTCTACAATCAATGAATACAACTGAAGAGTGAGGGAACAGTACACCACTCACTGTGGGCCCTAACACACATCAGGCACCATGCCAGTCCCAGCCCCGCCAGCAAATATCTGCTTAAATGGCGACTCTCATCCTGCGCACCGGAAATTCAATTTGTTCCGTAAGCCTGGGATGAAAAAGCAATTATTCACAGTCCCCTCTTTTCACAATCTGTTTCTTTAAGATATCTCCCTTCTTCCCCCTACTAACAAATAAACCTCCAGATTAGTGCTATGTGTGGCTGTTCATAGGGGCAGCCAGTTGAAGCACTAAGATCAGGCCAGCTAAAAAGCCTGTCAATCAGGCTGAAAGATGGAGTCAGGTTCAGCACGAAGAGATATGTACCCCTACGGTCCCCATCATCCCCATGGGATGTGTGTAAAAGCCACTAGATAATGGCTTGATAGTTGGATGTCTCTTCGGAGCGTTGAGGAAAGACGTAAGCACATGTCAGAAGGACACTTCTTTTACACCAATTACACTACACAGAGCGCTGTAAAACCAGCGCCCCCCTCCCCAACCATCCGATCAGTGGGAAGGGCTGTCAAGGGGGCCCACTGAGCCGAGGCTCCAATTTACACTTGGGGTATTAGGTGGGACCCTGGCGTGACAGTGCAAAGTACCACGGAGCTGCTTCACATGCTTCCACTTACTTGAACACACCCTGGGACGAGTTGGCAGATCTAGTGGGGCAGAGAGAAGCTCATGTTTGAGTCATAACATTGTTTCCTTCAAATTTAGCTGGAACAACACCTGTTGATTGAAAGATGTGAAATTGGTTCTTTCCACTGTAATTGGCTCCCTCCTATGTTCAGAGGGCAGGGATACAAAAGGTCGATAATTGAAAGATGGAAGGGGACAAGCGACAGTGGCGTAACTGTAGCATGAATGAAAAGGAGGGATAAGCTTAAGAAGTTATTCATCTGAGAAGGGCAGTGTGACAGCATCAGCTCCAGAAGAGACCTATGGATCTGGTGAAAGCTTAAGGCTGGTCACCCATGATTGCGCTTCCACAACCTCAATACCTTAAATCCCATTTAAAAAAAAAAAGAGAGAGAGAGGGAGAGAGAGAAAAAAACCAATGTTTTCTGGTATTTTTTTTTTCTGATATCCAGGGCTGAATGGGAAAAAAAAAAAGGAAATTTATAATTTTCCAAACACTTTATTCAACTTTTTCTATATTCTAAAGTTACACAAAGGGACAAGCTAAAACCTGGGACATTCCAGGCATCTAATCTACCTGTTGATTAAATGGGAGGGAGAAAAGCTGAATAGTCTAAAGGCAAGACAATGTAAAAGTTGACACCATTAATTTTAACATCAATTAAAACTGAATGGATGAGGTTGTGCAACTTGTGCATTTAATAAAAATTTACTGAAAACTGTTTTGTTTTTTCCCTTTTCTTACTTTGTGCAACTTACTTACAGCTTGTCTGTTTACAACTTTGCATCAGAGTCAGAGAGGAGTGCTTAATCTGCCAAGGCTGCAAACGGCTGCGTAATATCTCAGACTCAACAATAAACTAGTGTTTTACATCAATAAAACACATATAAAAATGTAAATCAATTCAGTTCAATTACATTTAGTGCATAGCATCAATTCATAGTGCAACATAAAGCTTCAAGGAGCTTTATGTTGCACTATTGCAGCGAAATGTGAAAGCACTTTGCAACGGTGGAAAGGAACAACTCTCTTAACGGGAAGAGACCACCAGCAGAACCAGGCTGAGCAGCAATTTTTAAACATTTAATCTGCAGTTGTATCAACCAAATGTATGAATACGACTGCCAGTGCAATTTCCAGCACTGGTCAGAACAAGGCACATACTGGCTCCCTCTCAGAGTTTCACTTGCATATAAAAATATGCACAAACAAGATGATTTAATGGTTCATATAATTCAAAGAGTGACCAATCAAGACAATACAAATGAGCCACAGCTGTTTCCATTATAGAAGGGAGGAGAAAACAAAAAAGCAAGCCTTTCACCCAGACTGTTAACAACAGCATAGCAACAAGTAGCCAAATGAACTTAAATAAGACTAAACTAAAGCATATTTTCAACATTTTTGATTATAGCTCATCTTCTCCATAATCAAAATCTAATTATGCACTTTCAAAATGTGACAGTCCACAGCTGGTAGTGTTGGAACTAATACATCTTTGTTTAACATTTATATTTTATAGATTTTCTTATAGTAATCAGAAGTGAAGCTATTTGTATTTACCAAAAAAAGGGGCAACCCTATTTTTATACCATCTTTATAACACCAGTATTACCTATATGAAAATTCAAAAGAATATCTACTAATTGGATTGGCTATTGCACATTTCATTTCTTTGGGAATTATTTAATTTGTTTAAATATTTTTGCAATATCCTACAATCTTCTTCCAGTCCTCTAACAAAGCAACTCGGACTGGAAACTGTTGAAATCATAATTGGATACATTAAGTGATCAAAATCATAAGAAATGCTCATTTATTGACATTTATTGTGACTATTTCCTCATTACAAAATGTTTGTCTTTGTGTTACCAGAACATTTTTTATACAGATCACACTACCTGTTAAATCTCAAATGCTTAACAGTGCACAATGCCAAATCACACCAGCTGTTACATCCTTCATGGTCTGAATCAGAATAATGGCTGTGCAAAATCAACAAGATGGCAATGAGGTGTGGACAGGATTTTAAAAAGCTGAAGTCTTGATGGTTTGAAAGAAATTAGAAAAAATTTTAGTACTATTTGTGCGTGTGAGAGCCTTTCTCAGCCAATTATTTGAGCGTAAGCAAATGCAGACCAGAGGCCAGTGTCTATAAACTTTCAAGTACATTTTTTTGTTGTATTTTAATTAGAAATACTGAATACAGCTGCTGCAGTAATGAAATAAAGTACAACAGACAGTTGAAGAAAATGTCTCAGTCTAAATCAAACAAGCGTTGAATTATTAAGCTGCCACTTCAGCAACATTTATGGGCCACTATTTTCTGTTAACATTTTAGTGTTTAAACGATAGGATGCTTAGAGATTTTTTCCAAGCACTTTTTAAGTATTTTCGAGCTTTGCCAGCGCCTCATAAATAAGGTGCTTATAAATACTTCATACTGATCATACCTGATCACACTGATCTATTTTAAAATATATATTTTAACAATATTTTTTTCCAAAAAGAATCACAATTTTAAGTAAAATACCATAAAGAATAATGTGTGAAACTATGTCGGGCTACTTAAAGATTAAAACATAATTTACCTTTATTCTTTTTTTTCCCATACAAACGCATACACAGAAGTATTTCATTAGGCTTTCACAAGACTAGCATTCTTGAACCAGGAATAACAACTCCACATTGGTAACATGAGCACGTGGCCAATTAACATTAGACCACATCTAATTCTCGACCTATGTCAAAGATGGTTAAACTGATGCTCAATTAAACCGACATCAGTAAAACTGTATTTCCCCATAATACTTGGATAACATACCCATGG
>VUQG01000965.1:1483-13132 GCA_015106755.1 Etia nguti | reverse complement strand
CTCAATCATCCAGGAAAGTAAATCTCCAAAAGTTGATTCTGTACATCTGGATGTAGCAACCATGTATAATATCCACAAAACTTAAAAAGAGGTTATACACACACAATACGGTAATATTATGTTGAAGCACAGTACGTATTACTCCGCGAGGCTCCTGACTACGGTAGCCGTAATGCTCCGACAATCAATCAAGTGGTGCAGCTTCGTAGCTTACCAAAGTCGTATTAAAACTAGTGCTGTCAGCGTTAATCTCGTTAAAATGATGTTAACGCCATAACCGCGTTAACGCGGCAAATCTCCGTTAGCGAGTCAACGCGGATCGCCCCGTGCGTGGGGCTGGACGGCGCTAACGCGTTGACGCCGTGCAGCCCCAGGTTTTTTGGCCCGCTTCTACCAAATTTTCTACCAAAAATTGTGCTTTGGTGGGTATTTGATGGACGAAAACCAAACCAGTTCCACGCCACTGAAGTTGGCACCATTTTTACAAACCAATTCTGGTTCATCCTTTTAATTCAACGATCCACTTTCGCCCTTCTCATTCTCCGTCGCCACCATGCTTTTTCCGCCATGTGCGTATGAAAACAAAGGCACTGCACATGCGCGTTTTACCCATATTCTATCGCGATATTTCATTTTCTTATCATTGCCTTACATTATACCGGTATTACCGTGAACGGTATGATATGGCCCAGCCCTAATTGTGAGCATTAATCTTATAATAATTTTGTTTTGTGCTTTATGGAATTTTATTTATATGTTTAATATTCTGATATATCTGTTAGTGTGTCTGTGTGTGTTGATTTTAACTGTAGCTAAATGTGCTACAAACCATCTTTCCCTTTTGTGTACCGTCCCTGAAACAAAATCAAAAGAAAAAAAAGAAACACGAGCACAGAAATCTATACAAACACAACAGGGCTGCCAGAAACGATTATTTTGATAGTCAACTAATCATGCCAGCCCTAAAACACAATGAGGTGTGACTAAATTCACTCTGTGACAGCTGGGTCAGGTTCCAGCACCCCTGGGGCCGAACCAGGATAAGCAGAAGTGACTGGATTAAATACAGGTGCTCACAGGCTCGGTGACTAACCTGCTTCAGCAGAGAACAACGCTGCTCGTTTAGCACTGCTAACCTAAGATGATGAGAGTCTGTTACTTCTTCTTTATGGGCTCAGTCATCCAAATCTGCAGCTCTGCTCCACATGTTTAAAAAGGTCTGACTGAGTCTGAGCAGCTTTCAAACCACAGAAATAAAAACAAGTTGGTAATTAATGTGTATGAGCATGTGTTGGTCAGCTTGCTTCAGTCTTTGCTCATTCACAGAAGTCAGCGATGGATTTTTGGCAGCTTCCCGTCTTTCTGATTTGACAACGCAGAATAAAGCCCGCCTCCCCCTCCTTTTTTGATGATTTGGTCTGGTCCAGGTTCAGCCACTCCAAGCTGATGTTAAACAGCCAAGCAGACGGTAGGGTGGGTTTCAGAGGAAGGGAGAGGTGGAAACTAAACTCATAGTGAAGTTCACGTGAAAGAAGCTGCTGGACTTTCTCAGTGTTACCTAGTTTACCTTATTTCTACTAGAAAAATAATGTTTTTGTGTTTAGCCAGCATTTAATGAGTGCAGGCACACTCTTTGTGCATGTGTGTAAGCAGCTCGCGTTAAACATTAAATATCATCAGTAGCTGCAAACAGCTGTGATCGCTCCGCTGATGCTTCACCAGCAAACTCTGACATGAGCTGGCAGAGAGGCAGCAGTCCTGCCTGAAGCCCACAGCAAAACCTCAGCGCAGGATGCCGAAGACCATAGGAGGGAGTCTGTGATGGGTGTCGCCTGTTAGCTGTCTAACATCACACTGTTCAAGAGACTCGGTGTGATGGTAGATACCAACAACAGCTCGAGCTGATTTAATTAAAGTGCTGTCTACTTGGAGCCACAACAAGAAATTAGCAGACTTGAATCCATGTTCAGAGAGAGGCACAGCACACACACAGCCTCTCTGCACCAGGCTAAGTCTGTCATTGGTGGCACAAGGATTCATTTACTGCAATAAAATTACTAATAATACACTAATACTCCACTACAAGTCCAGCATTCAAAAACATACTACAGTAAGTATAAGTATGTATGAATTATCAGGAAAGTATCAGAAAGAACTCCTTCTTAGTACTTTGAGTATTTCCGGGGCAAATGCCTGGAAATGGTCCAACCTTTCAACCCCCCATCCATCTACAAGCAGAAACTGCCGTCATATGTATCATAATGTGACAAGAATGACTGGGATACGTCTTTTGTCCATATAGCCAAGCCCTGCAGAGGTGACACCATTTCTGTGGCAGCCTCCTTACATCAGATCCAACAACGGTGTGAACTGATACACACCCTGCACCAGTCCCCTCCACCCATACCTGCCTCCAGCCAAAGAGGCAGATAATGTCCTAAAGTCATGACAGCAGTGCAGAGGGTGCATCTGCCAGCCTCTCTGTCTCCTGTGTTTGACAGCGCTGTAAGACTGGTCAGAGCTTCAGGTCGGACACCACAGAACGTCTGTTCTGGCACAAATAAAGAGGACATACTGGACACTTGTCCTCTGACAGATTTTCACGTCCAACATCAGCGTGACGGTGCAGACTGCGGCCGTACACCATTAAAACAGCTGCAGACACGGAACACAACAGGGCGCGGTGTGTAAAGGTGCCCCACCGTGGGCTGCAGCGTGCACACCGATCTGCTCCTGTAGTGACAACAGGAAAAGCCTCTGAGGTGTGACTGAGCCACTGGGAGCTGCTAAAGCCTCCATCAAAGTGCCAGAACAAGTCCTCAGGACCGGGTCCACGCGCATTCTCCACACGGGATGCCCTTTCTTACATAATCCCAAAAGGATCTGTGTCTCCGGCTGGAATTGAACCAGCAACCTCCTGCTGGTCATGCTCGTGTGGCTCAGTGGCACACTGGTCATATGTCTACACGCAATCATTTGAATACCTTGCAGGAAAACTGCAATACCGGAACAACTTTTACAACCCACTTCCGCCTTTGACTCCAACATGGTGACATATGCGGATATGGATCCTGGGAGCCACGGTGCTGTTAGCAGCATCGACTGTACAAGCAGCTGTGCAGCTAGTGTCCAGACCACAGCACCATGCCCAACACACACACGCGCGCGCACAGTGCTACAGTGTGTGATGATAACTGCTCACACGCTAACACTGATGTGGCTCAGAGTCTCGCTGTTGTGTACTCACCCTTTTCTCAAACGGGCTCTCGCTGTTGGCTTTGGGGGTCAGGGTGGACCAGAGCACCAACAGGCCCAGAAACGTGCCGATGACCAGCAGACTCCGCAGAATGAATCCCACTTTGAGCCTCATGTTAGCAGCAGCCGCTACGCTGCGTTAGCTTCAAGTTAGCACGGGAGCTAAAGCAGCTAACAGGTCGCTAGCTTGTGCCGAGTGTTGAACAGGCTCCTGCTGACGCAGCGACCTCCGCCTCCACTACACCGACACGCCGTGCCTCTCCATGCTAGGAACAGTTTCTTCTTCTTCGGTTGTTTCTCGGTCGTGTCCGGCTCTCCCGCTCTCTGATGCGCCGTGTAGACGGATGTAGACGCAGTACCACCACCTGTGGGGCTGTGCTGCTGCACGGATGAAAAATAATGCTGGTAGCCAGTGGTCTCCACTGCTGACAGGCTCGCTCACAGCACAGACGCACGGGCTTAAAAGCAGGTATTACTGGGTGTGGAGACAAACAAGAGGTCGGTCCTGTCTGGTCTGTTCGTCATTAGGAGGGATGTGGCTCATTGTCCACGTCATATATAATTGTAAAGAGTGCAGCCAAGGGAATAGGAGCAACTAGTAGCATGCACACAGAGTTAAATATGACAGCATTCAGAATAAAGGTACGGGGGTGATAATAAGTCCAAAGCATTAGAAACAATGATTCAGTCTCACCTGTTGGTACCAAGAGAATGCGGAGAGCTGAATCACAGGCGTGTACAGGTAACTGTACAACACCTCAGACCTGTCTGGCCTAATTTAAGCCACATAAAGACGCGGACATGCCAGCACACTGAAAGGCACTCAACTAACCAATTAAACGCCTCCATGTTTTGTAAACCACACACCTCGCTGAGGTATTTCCACACCTGACCTTCAAACATCTCACTTTACCAAGGAAATAACAAATTCAAGAGGATTAGATATGATACACTTTATTCATCCCAGACGTTGGGAAATGATCGTATTACAGGAGTCACAACATGAAAACAGCTTCACTCAATAAAATAAATATGACATCACAAAACAAGCAGCTCAGAAAGATTAAAAAATACACAAGAAGCTGAAGTGAAATTAATAAATAAATGTGAAATCAAAAAGTAAGTCATGCAGGGTGCTCAGAGTTATCCAGTATTGTTCAAATCAGTGCCAACCTGGCAGTGTTGGACTGAATTCAGATGGTAACAGCAATGATGGAGGACAGGTACCATCACACTGGGGTCCAGGACATTTCCATAAAATATGTTCATCCAGTCACCGTTCCTCCTGGCTCCTGATTGGCTCAGGAGCTCATGATGTGAAGACTCCAGCGACACTTCAACAACTTTATTAGGTGACCAACATCAGGGTCATCCCTGATGTTGGTCACCCTGGAGTATTCACGTCGTCAGATCTTTGTCTTCTCCATGACCCTTGAAAGTAGGTGAAGTTGTGCCAGAACAATGAAACTACAATGATGGCTGAAACAGGTGCTCAGCTCCAGCTCTGAAACCCCCAAAGCTCTACTAGGATTACTCTAAAACTGCCAGCACAATCACGGTGAAGATTGTCCATCGCCAAGCTACGGCGAGACCTACAGACTGAGACCTGATAAGACTAGCAGAACAAACAGCAGTCATTTCAGCACAGGGTCAACACACCTAAAGTTCATGAGCAGCCATTAGGAAAGCTAAACAAAATCAAGAAAAACAATCAAATTCTGCTTAAGACACATATTAGAGACAAACTGTCCCCATCGTAACTAAAGTCCTAGTGAAAAAAAACAGATCGTCAGTTATGGCGATATGAAAATTATCTGCTGTGCAACAGAGAGAGTACAGCATGCAGCAGAAAGTCTGCGTGTTGTCGTGTGAAATGTTGGTGGACTCGGTGTAAACCACAGAGGCGTGTGAGCGTGAAGTCAGCGTGCACGGTGGCGTCACTGCTCGTTGCTTCTGTACTCCAGGTAGTGAGTGAGCGGGCCGGGGAGAGGAAGCACGGGGAGCAAGTTCAGTCTGGATCGCCCAATCAGATTTCTGATCTGAAGACGACACAACTGGCAGAGACTCCTTGGAGAAGCTAGAAGTAGACAGAGACAGAGCTGCTGTGA
This sequence comes from Etia nguti, assembly GCA_015106755.1. NCBI lineage: Eukaryota > Metazoa > Chordata > Actinopteri > Cichliformes > Cichlidae > Etia > Etia nguti. Next base: position 7,769 of record VUQG01000965.1, on the reverse strand, counting down.
CACAGATCGACTTGGTTTGATCTGGTTCTACGCAATAACACAGAGTCACCACAGCAGCACATGACCAGTACCTTCAAAGGTAAGCAGCAGCTGGTGTGTTTTCCCACCAGGGGGCGCCAGCTCCACCGGCCGCTGATTGTTGCTGTCTCGGAAGTAAGTATTCGCCCCGTGGTCGAGCAACAGTGACACCTGATCTGCGCTGTCCTGTCTGACAGCCGCATGCAGAGGGCTGTCGCTGCCTCTGCCCACACTTACATCTGCTCCTAGATCAGACACACCCACAGAGCCATGAAACCTGACCGTGGACAGTCGACACAGGGACATTTAGAAAGTGCTGTTCTTGTCTGACAGACCACTCGAGCTGCTCCAAACCACAACACATCGCCCACATTTGTTCATACATTGTCCACATCATCATACAACACTTTATTCTGCAGCCTGAAGCACTTTACCGAGCTTTCATTCATACTCAGACCTGTCTGGCCTTTATGTGGAGTGTTCTCCACACACAAAGACCAGCCGACCAGAACAATCAAACCCAGACCCTTCCTGCTGTGAGAGGGTAGTGCTCAACACCATTCGGGCTTTCCTCTATTATTTTTTTAGCACGTGCCCTACTAAACAAATTTCCCAGGTGTGGGACTAATAAAGGTTTATCTTATCTTATCTTATCTAAACCCTTCTTATCTAACACGCCCGGGAGGAAACCACACTCTTGTGTTTTGACTGTTAACACAGTTCACTGACATGACCATGACTCTGGTCTCTAACCCTGACTTCACACTCTTTCATAGTGCATCTACATTTCCCCACAGTCTTTCCTCGGGGTTAATAATAATAATACATTTTATTTGAGGGCGCCTTACAAAGAGAAAAAAGATATCAATAAAACAGTAGATTAAAAATAGATTAAAATACATCAAAAATAGAAAAACAATAAACAAGATTTGACACCAAGTAAGATCTGTATTAAAGCGAGAAGCCAGTTTAAACAAGTAGGTTTTGAGCTGTGACCTAAATAAGAGAAGAGAATCTATATTTCTTAACACTGAAGGAAGTGAGTTCCAGAGCCGAGGAGCAGAGCGACTGAAAGCTCTGTGCCCCACAGTGATAAGACGAGCAGAAGAAACAACAAGATGAGTGGCAGATGAAGATCTGAGAGAGCGGGAAACAGTGGTGATATGAAGCAGATCACAGAGATAAGGAGGGGCAAGATTATTGATGCACTTAAACGTGAGAACTAAGATTTTTAAGTTTATCCTAGCCTCTATGGGCAACCAGTGAAGCTGTTGAAGAATTGGGGTAATATGGTCTCTTAAGGGAGTACGAGTTATGACCTGAGCTGCTGGTTAGGAGACGTTAGTGATTTCACATTTTCACTGCTTTTTTTCCCCCTACCTTCTAAATGCATTTCCACGATTACGGGGCCTTTCCTTTTAACGGCTAACAATCAAGTTTAGCACAAGTGTCTGAGAGCTGTCAGATGATTGTTCACAGGACTCTAAAGCATGAAACATCAGTCACAGCCCCCTCTGCAGAGATGAGCCACATCAGGTAAAGCTACTCAGGTTTGTAGTGAGTGAGACTCACACCTCTGTGCAGCAGGACCTGTGAGCAGGCTGTGTGTCGGTGCAGACAGCTCACATAGAGAGGAGAGCCCAGGTGGGAAACTTCATAATCTGGATCTGCTCCATGAGACAGCAGGGCCTCCACACACTGGCTGTTACCTGCACGTGTACACACACCACAGCACAAAGCTCACGTAGTTCTAGTTAACACGTGTTACCCACAGTCAAACACTGCGCTGGCTATATTTACCTCTCTTGCAGGCTTCATGCAAAGCTGAGGGGAAGTGTGCGTGAGACGCACGTGTGCGCGCTCCGCTCTGCAGGAGCAGTTCCATACAGCCGACGCTCCCCGACGCACAGCAGTTGTACAGAGGAGTGACACCATCAATGGTAGCAGCGTTCACCTAGACACACACAAACAGCTGCTGTACACACAAACACACAGTACATCCATACAGATGTAAAGATGGTGCTGATACTCACATTAGCTCCAGCATTTAGTAAAGCTCTGACACAGGCGACGTGTCCTGATAGACAGGCTTCGTGAAGAGGTGTCACATGATCGATGGTAACAATGTTGGCGTGATAGCCCTAAAAAACAGATGTAAATAACAGGATGTGTGTCGGCTTTATTCAAACTTGTGCTCATAAGTGATTACTGGAGCAAATTCTCACAGTGATGTGTTTATGGAGAAGGACACAGTGTGTTACCTGGGCCAGCAGAGTGCGCAGGGCAAGCAGCCGACCCTGAGAAGCTGCTTCGTGGAGAGGAGAACGATCCGCCCAGGACCCTGAAAACACACACACACAGAAGAAAATGCAGACATATAATAGAAACTGTAACACAAAGCACCACGAAACAAGAAGCCTGAGCTCATTAATGACTACATGACTGATCTGCTTTCAAACTCTGTCTCAGTCTTAGTTTGAAGATCAGGAATTCCACGATGACCCTAAAACAGTAACAACACGTTTGTCCATGTAAGGATTTCTTTGATGGCACCCTGCCGTCGTGTTGTTGAACACTAAGCAGTAGAGCGGTCTCCCTTCTCTGTGACCCATGAACACACATCACACGTGGACGTACGGCCTGATACGCTCCCAAAACCACAACAGGAAAGCTTTGATTCCCACACACACTGGAGGCATGTGGCTCCATTCTCCACTATATCTTATATCACTCTTATGGAACACTTGAGGTAGAAAACAGGACGAATCACACAGAATTGCACTTAATGAGAAAAATGTGATTTTTACTCGTACTTATTTTGTGCTGAAGTGGACGTCAGCAGTGCCCCGTGCAGCTCCATTTTGAGCTCGTCAGCACGTTCTCAGCTGTCACTGCAGCACACACCACAGACCCACACACAGTCTCACATCCAACATACCCATATCTCCGTCTCCCCACGGCACATCCAGCCATTGGTAGATATAGGACATTTTGAATTAAGCAGAATCCCTCCACTCCTCCTGTTTGTCCTTCCTGTATACAGGACATGTCAGACTAAGAATCACCTCCCATCTGAACACCAACAAAACACAGAGAATGATCAGATTAGCTTATAACGAGCTGGATAACTGACAGGCTCCTCCTGTGGCAGGCAGAGCAGTGAGAAGTGTCTCGAGATCATAAAAACGAAGCTCTCTGATTAAAAAGCTGACCCCACTCTGTCAGTGAGTAACTAATTCAATGAGTCTGCCTTCAGCCGCAAAGAAATCTGTAATGTTTCTGCTAAGAGTACACAGTTAATGTCTCGATGCATCCTCAGTCATCCAGGTAAGTAAATCCCAAAAGCTTGATTCTGTTCATCTGGACGTTTCGTCACTCATCCAGGTGACATCATCAAGGTTTCCCCAACCTTATAAACAATACATTTGCACAATAACTGAAACCAGTCCACTGAATGAACAATGGGCTGAAGTCAGTTTCATCATTAGCATGCAAGTTGTCATGACCACTGATGGCCACTGATCAATGGCCATGAGTACCATTCACAGAGAGTTGGGAAATGGCTGCAATCACAGCATTGTAAGATGGTGACAGATGTACCCCTTAGGCCCCCTCCTCGATTCAGAGGTGGTCTTTACCTTTTCACGTAAACAGTACGCAGTTAAGTAGGAACGCAGCCTTACTCCAGTAAGCTGCTGTCTGCCACTGGCATCCTGTGGATGGTACAACACAGCCGGCCACGGGGGTTTTAACTGGGCTACATTTAAATAAGCTTTCTGCACAGAAGCAGGTTTTACAAATGTGTCATTAAAATCTGCATCAAAAAACATGTTCACAGGGGCTGAAGTCTACTGCAGCTGACTTTAGGTGTGATGTTATTATAGTTTTGTATTTTCTTATTTGTTTTATTTCATTTGGACTTTTTGCTTTTGATTCAGTTTAGTTTGAGTTATTTTCCAGAATGAGCTTCCTTGTTCAGTTTGGCAGTTATTGTTTGAAAATGTTTAGTTTTAACTTTATTCATTATTACTGCGCACACGTCAGAGGCTATTACAACGAACACAGAACCTGTTGGACATCTAAAGTCTTAATAAACACATCCATCAGAGCCTCATGAAGCAAATTGTGATGACACTACATTAAACTAACCAATACTAAAACTCAGCATATTTCCTCTATATTTTGATTTTATTTTGGTTTTCCAAGTTTTCATTTAGTTTTCTTTTTCTTCAAAGGTCTAGTTTTACTTTTTTAATGTTATGAACTAAAAAGTCTTTTAGTTGTAGTTAACTGTAATAACCCTAACCCTGCATGGCCCACTCACATTAACACTAACTAACCAAAACCAATTTAGAACCATTAATTAACCAAAGGTTGAAACCCCGAACCTTCTGTGAAGCAAACTGCACGCTGTGTGTGACGTGTTCACAGCATTAATCACCTCAAGCCTCAGTAACATCCTGAAAACAGTCTGGTGCTGTTGCATTGGGAATCTTCACTCTTAGAATGAAACATTGTAGGAATCTTTCAGAACATAACAGGATATAATCACACGTCCCTAAAATGCTTTACTTGAAACAGCCGACTTTCCCTCACCCTCCACCTTATATAGGAACATTTCATTCAAACATCTTTTGAAAATAACTTTTAGTAACATTTGCCAGAGTTGGGGGATAGCTCTGTGCTAGCTGGGTCAGCTGGTTGGTAACATTTCTATGTCAGTGAAGCCAGATCTGGATATCCTGACTATTTGAAACTGGCTTTCTAAAACAGGATGCTGGAGGGTGTAGTAAGCAAGTCTGATATGGCCAGGCTGTCTTTAGTTAGCTGGTTTGAAAAAAAGTGCAGTCAAGTCAGAGACAGAGGCAGGGGTCATGACAGAGACCACAACAGAGGTCTGTCAAGAATAGAAGGAAAATAAATGCAAAACTCATTTGCAAGCACAAAGTAACTTCCTATGAAGGTCATAAACAGCTGGAGCCACTCTTAGCTAGCTGGGTGCGAGGCAGGGTGCCTGCACAGTGCTAACACAGAGGGCAGTCCCACTCACATTCACGCCTGTGGCCAGTTTAGAATCACCAGTGAACTTAACAAGCATGTCTGTGGACTGTGGGAGGAAACACTGACAAGAATATCCATTCTGTTCATCATGTCATAGATCTTCTTTTCAACACTCTTAGTGCTGTTGGATATCCCCGTGAGCTTTACATTAAGGCCATAACATTAGAGACATCGCCTATGGTAGTAAATTCAGTATTTACTGACTGAACACAGCATGTAACAAACAGCTTACAAATACACTGAACAGTTTTCTGTGTTTATCTAATTATGACCCAGCATTAAAGCACATTTATGCATTTTCTGTATCAATAAGTGAATGTATGATGAATTCCTGTAACACAGAATTTTACTTTACTTTGTTTACCAACATTATTCAAATATAGCATAACAGAAGACGCAGCTGAAAATGGGGGTCTATGCTGAGGTCTCTGAACCTCCATTGTTTCTAACAGCCAGCAGGGATGACATGTCCAGTTATGATTAAAAAAAAAAATCAGATTTCAAAGAAACCTGCCTTCATGGCATTCTTTTCTCCCTAAACCTCCAACATCCGAGGATAAATGGCCGCCCCACCCTGAGCCTGGTTCTGTTGGAGGTCTCTTCCTGTTAAAGGGGAGTTCTTCCTCCATTCTGTTGCCAGGGCACATTGTTGGGTTTTCTGTGTAATGTGGTAAGGTCTTTACTTCATGATACAAAGTGCCTGGTGTAAACGCACAGAACCGAGTGCTCTGTGCTTATGCCAGTGTTTCAGCTTGTAATAAATCGCTTATTGTGTTCTTCTCATTTAAATGTAGGCTTCACTGGAGTTTCTGGTGATAAATATTAAACACAGTTATTTTGGACAGATATACTGATGCTGTGGCACTAATCGGGAGTTTTGCGTGGGTATTTTCACAGGTAGTGCTGCTGATTTAGCGTAAGGATCTACAATCCAGCTGCTCCACAGAGCAGCAGCTCTTCAGTGCAAACCCCTTTTAAATGTACCACCTTAGTATGACCCTAAAGAATGAAAGCACCCAGCAGTGTTTCCATATGTCTGCTCAGCTCCAGTCAGACAGCTGGAGTTGAGCAGTGGCCCTGGAGCAGGGCTGTTCTAAACACGCTCAAATTTCACCTGACAGCCACACACTTGTAGAAAGTGTTATTCACACTGACACTTTGATAGGGACTATTTACAGAAATCCCCCCCGCCAATGTGCTTCCAACC
>VUQG01000962.1:33003-45035 GCA_015106755.1 Etia nguti | reverse complement strand
TAAAACGAGTGGAAATCTCTACAAAAAAAAAAAACATTACAAAATCGACCCATAGGTGTTTCCTTTGTCGATAATTTGAATTCTGACCTCCTCACACAGGGACAAACACAGACACCTGCACAGAGACGATGTTGGTGCCCGGGGCGTTGGGCACTGCCATCCAGTCTGGAAGGTTCATGCTGCTGTCACTGTTGGCTCTGAGGAAGGGATGAGGAGGTATTGTCAGCGTCCGGGAGCTCTCCCGCCTCTGGGGGGCGTACTTTGGAGACTCCACAAAGGGGACTGGGGAGACAGGAGAGATGTGTGACTTTCCTCTTTTCATACCATCCTGCAAACCTTGATCCATGTTTCTTTACACTCTCCATCCACGTGCTATTCCTATGTGTATTTAAATTGTTATTGGCCTTTCCTGCTGAAAGAAGTCCTTCTGCTGATTTAAGGTTAAGTAACAGAGCCTGTGTGTTGTGTCTTAACTTCAGAAAAACACATTGCAGAACAAATCTTAGACCAGACATCAGTGATAGCACTTACCCACATCTGTGTCTCTGTGGTTTTTGATGATTTCTCCCAGCTCAAAATGGCCAGACATAACAGCCACCTGATGAACAAAACACACACACATATAATTTACTTTTCTTATGCAGTTTTCACTTATGTTTAAGATAACTCTAATTAGGGTGAGCAATATAGCCTCAAAATTATATCATGATATTTCAGTAGTATAGGAAAAAACCTATTAAAAACTTTATTTATTATTATTTATAAGTCTAAGTAAATGAAGGGCTTTTTCCATCCTCTTTCTCCAGTGACATACTCTCATTAATGACACACTTTCTGATATGAAGTGTGAATGCACTGAAACAAGGTACCAGCAGGAGCATTATAGTGCAACAGTAGTGACACAGCATTATAGTGCTGTGTCACTACTGTTGTGTCACGCTGTGACAGAGAAAAAGTCAAATGTAAGCACAAAGAAGCTTAGGTGGAAATTTTAAGTAAAATATAAAACAACGGCTTAATACCTTAGTTTAATAATTATAACAGTATCTGCACAATATGTTACTTAATAAAACTGAAAAATATTTTCTGCCTGAGATCTTATAGGATGATTTTGAACAATGAAGGTTTGGGTTTAGTGAACAATGAATCATGCAAAACTTCTTAAGCAAAGCACAAGATTAAAATATATTGGAATTGGAAATTAACATATTAGTTAAAAATAAAATTAATAAAATGAAAATAAATGATTATTTATTAAATAGAATTCATGGAAAATAATTACATAAAAACTATATCTTTGATGAATAAAATTTAAAATTATATTTTGTTTTTCTTTGGGAGTCATTACATTTCTTAGGTGTCTATGATGGTTTTAACTTGTGCAAGTTACAAGATTTCACTACTGTAAGTCAAAGGTAAACAGATGGTTTGCTCAAATTATTCCTGTTCTGTTGTTTTTACTAGTATAAAATGTTTATTCAATGTTGTCTTTCATGTTCTTTGTGTGTTCGAGTGTTACAGAAATGTTTTCTGAGTTAGCTTTTTCCCTTTTCTGGAGTTTATATATATATATCCACATTTAGGGGTCACGTGCATTTCCAATGCCTGAGACATCTGTATGCACTGCAGCACAATGTTGGCCTGAAGTGAAATTAGGCACTGGCTGGTTATGCTTTATGCTATGCTAAGTTAATAAGACAATAAACCACACCATGCATAATTACCCAGCCAGACACTCAGCATTCACCTGAAAGGGGGTTTGCCCGCTGTTATTCTTTGTGTCTTTATTTGCTCCCCGGTAGAGCAGAATTCGTGCACAGCTTTCCTGTAACAAAACAGCACTGATTAACGTACTTTTAATGCAAGAGCAATACACGGGGCAGGATTCTCTACTGGCATTCCCCTGTGCCATCATTGCTTTTATTTAGTTTGTTGATGAAAACAAATGCAGGTTGATCTTTTTAAAAACACAGTTTTAAAGATCATTGCATCAAATTTCAGTCGGGGGGAGGTGATACTCTGTGAAAATACCTTGTTGTATAAAGCACAGATGTGCAAGGCAGTGTTTCCAGAGGCATTCTGGGAGGAAGAATCCGCCCCGTAGAATAGGAGGTGCTCTAGATGCTGCGAGTTACCATTCTGACAGGCCTGAGAATGAAAATATTTTGGTAGTAAGAGCAAAAGAAAGAGAGCAAGATGTGGACAGAATTAAATATTTTTGAAAAAAAAAAACAGATCAAGGTCAGAAAACAAGATGGCGTCAAAGAGGAAAGATTTATGTGGCTGTTTAATAGAGAGAAAAGAGAGGCAGGGGGCAAACAAGGGTAAAGAGGAGACGGTGGCCAAAGGTGGCGGTTATAAAGTAAAATCAAATTTAATTAACACCACCTCCAAACTCAGGGGGCAATAAAACACAGACAATACAAATATACACAACACAGTATGACAGTAATAAAGTCACTGCTAGAGAAATGAGAAGCATCATTATTCAGACACACACAATGAGCAACGTGATTTTTTTTTTTTTTTTAATTTAAAGTAAGAAAAAAGTCTACGACTTAAATAAGTTATATTAACGTACATGTGATGTAAGTCACAGTATTTTAAATGACTGTCTTATTTAATATAATAATATAATGGAATCCATGAACTTCATTGATCTTGAAGTCGAAGCTTTTTAAATCCGTTTTTAGTCAGATGCCTAAAACATGGACTGTTGCTCACACATGCTTTAAACATTTTCACTTATTATACAAATAAATAACCCACTCATTAATCTTGCAGCTATTACGCATCCTAGCCCTAACCTAAGTTATTTTATCTTTTGCATTTTTTTTTATTTCTTTGTAATCTTAATTCATTTTTAATTTTTGTTTAATCTATGGTCAAATGACTGGTTCTTATATGGCACTTTTCTGTACACAGCACTACAGATGATCCTACAAATAACACTGGACCACCTTTACAGGCTACACAAAAAAAAATTCAAGCATATCATTAACTGTTATCTCATCATTATGGAGAAATGAAATCACAGTTATAGAAGTACAAGAATATTTGTCTCCGACGGCAAAGTGTACAAAACAGGAGAGACATTTTCTGAAGGTGTGTAAGTAGATTAATGTACTCACCACAAACTAGGACAGCTGAGTCACAGCTGAACACATTTCCATTTGTTTTGCTATTTTCAAGTAAAATTGTGCTTTAAAGATAGCCTTGTGACCTCATGAATGACCTCTTTTTAGGTCCAAAGAGATATATGAGGGGTATTTCCTAAAGTGTGGTTTGCATAGGCCCTTATGCTCCAAAATCAGTGCCCCGTTCAGTCATGCTGCTGCGACTGCAGCAGATTCACTGAGCTATTATTAACCGAATAATTAACACAGGCTAATTTATCAGTGATGTGGTTGCGTGACTTAATTTTACTCATTGTTATAAAAGTTAAGTATTTTTTTAAAAAGTCAGGACTGCCAGGCTGACCTATAGCATGCTGTACATTCAAATAAAACAGAAAAAAATGGTGTTAAAAAACCCCCTCAATGCATTTAATATTGACATGCAAAATTTTGCCCTCATATTATTAAAATTGCTCGAGTTACAGTCTCCTGGAGGACATAGGGCTGGATCACAATGTTTAATCCCTCATCTCTTAAAGCACTTTTACACTTAAACAACATTTAAGCTCTATAAACTGCACACTCTACATGACAGACATTGAAATGGTACAGTTTTTGAGGTCTGTCTCTATAACATATCCCGTGATGCTGACGCTCAATCATGATTAACAAAATGAGATTTAGGCTTGATGTTGTGGAACTTGAAGGGAATGGTTGCAGTTTTTTGTGTTTTGGCCGAGAAAATTTTATGAGGATCTCTCCTCTGTTAATGAAATTTTGAGGATTCAAAAATACTGACAAATATAGCAAACTAAAAAGTGCAAAATTTAAACCCACCCCCAATTAAATGTACAACGGTTATTATGGAAAAGTAACAGCTGATTCCAAGAGGCTGGAATGTCTTCCCCAGTTTGGCTGACTTAATATTAAATTACCCTGCACCCAAATGTAATAGAACATCTTCAATCCGTCAGACATGAAATAAAATGTAGCTTCTTTTTAGTGGGCCTCGTCCAAAAATCTTATTAGTGTTGAATTTATGAGTCAAATTGTACTTCACGCACACACACCAACGGTTTACTTTGGAGTCCCTGTCTGGCAAATAGAGCCGAGGAGACAGATGCTTACGCAGTGAACACACTGAGATGAACAAGCTGATACCTTCATTTTTCCTCGCGGCCTTCCCTGTCCACTTCACAGCTGTTACATGAGGCCACTGAAGCAGGATGGGTAGGATGTGAGGTGAAAGGTGAAGTGTTTCATGGCATGAATGGATTTTGACGCAGACACACACTGGAACACAGAGTAGACTGGTACATTACAAAAAGTGATGTGGCATACTTCTGCAATATGAACAACAACAACGTGAGCTCCAAAAGTCCAGAGGCCTTTTTCTGGTGCTTTCACATCTCAGCTCCCAAATAGATGTAAATCAGGCCACTGACCTCATTAGACTGAAAGAGTTTGCTTCAAGGATCCTCAAACAGAAAGTTTTACAGTTGATTTGGTGTTTCGCTTTTATTGAACACACAGGAGATTAACTGTATTTATTTTGTCCTGGATTCGCTTGAGGTGACATTTTTTTAAAAAAGTGTTTACCTGATGTGTTTCATCCCAGCCGTTCTCGTCCCTGATGCCCAGTTTGGCGCGATGGTAAAGCAGTGTTTCGCAGCAGGAGGTGTCGCCCCCTGTCAGCACAGTGTGGTAAAGAGGCGTCAGCCCTCGCCGGTCCTTATAATCTGGGGACGCCCCCAGAGAGAGCAGGACCTGCAGGATAGCACAAAAGAAAAAACAAAAACCCTCATGCTGAAGCCTTTGTTAAACTCTGACAGTAATAATAAAGATAAATTACTATGATAAATAGCAATGATTTAAAGGGGACATGTTTGAAAAGAAAATCCACTAAACCCAAAGCTATTTCCACTTGGTTTGCGTCCAGAAGAACATAATTATATTAAAAATGGACAAATATTAATTAACGTCAGTCTTTTAAATGCCAAAAGCTAACTTTAGAAAAAGAAAAAAAAAACCTAATTTACCAAATGTTACACACTTGGTCGATAACGGATAAGATAAGAAACACTAGAAAGTCTAACGTACATATTAAAAAATGTTTGGAGACACTATCTGAATCTATAAAAGATTTGAAAGCCAGTCTGAATGATACCATGCACTGTCTCTAAGAAACAAATGATTTGATATAGATTCCCATGTATCAATAAAAGGAGACGTTTGTTGTTGTTGTTTTCTTTTGTTTCTGTGATTTCCTTCTTTCCTTGTTTTGCACCAACAAAGAGAGACCACCGGTGCCTCGTTTCTTCACAGTCACTTTCAGTGTTTTTGGCATCAGAACAGGATAAGCACTGCTCCTGGCTGACGTACGGACATGCCTTTTTAAAATCAGCAACTGCTTCACAGTCCGCCATTTTTATTTAGTCCCCAGAGTAGCTTCTGCCAGCTTTAACTTTAAAATGTCTCAGCCATAGGCGTTGCACACCAAATGTTCAGTTGTTGGCTGCAAGAGTGAACACAAGAGTCCTTATGCGCTCCCTGTATCTGAGCTACTGAAGACTGAGAAATGAAGTGAAGTACTTTAATTCTTGATTTTCACTGTGCAACAACAACAAAAAAAGAAAATCCTTACTCTTAGCATGTTGTGTGGCGAATGTAGCTAATGTAATGATGCTGAACGCAAAGACAGAGAGGCCACCGGGAAAGGCAGGCGAGTGGTTGGGGACTGAGGGCAAACTAGAGAAATGTGGCAAGTTTGCAGTGACAGTACGAGAGACCTGACTTCCTGAATGGTTGTGTGATTCTGTCTAAACTTGATATCAGTGAAAGCCTCTCAAAAGAAATGAGGAGTCATCATCTTTCTGGGAGTGAAAAAAGAAAGAAGAAAAAAGAAGAAGAGGAGAAATAAACCAAGACAGACTCAGCACAGCAGTAATTGACTTGTTAGCATTGATAGCAGGCTAAAAGAACATATACAGTAGTAGATACTGTTTACAGAACACTTCATAAATGACCAACTTGGTCTTTGGCATTGACTCCAAAATGAACATAGTTTCCTCCATTTATGGATTAATGTTTTACTTATTTATAGGACTGTTGTTGCTGCTGCTGTCAGATTATTTATGTCATGATATTGATAGAGTCGGGTCGGTTTGGTTTACCTAGATCCCCAACAAACTAGAATCACGACTGTCCACAGCCTCAGCTGTATCAAAATTGTAGAAATGCAGACCAATTTGAAACCAAAAAACAAAGACTTTAATAAAAGTTACAGCTAGACTAAAACTACATATTTCATATGTACAAAACTAGGTTTGGTAATCTGTCAAGATGGTCAAATTTATGAACAGTAATAGCATGAGAAGTATGGAGCGTGTATTGAATACACTGTCAAAATAAAGTGCTGTGCTTGAATAATATTAGCTTTCAGAACTCAGAAATCTTATTGTAATAAGAAAAACAAAAACTAACAATAAAAATGTCTTCATTATTTCAAATAATAAAAAACTAAACTTCAAAGTCACTCTTAAAATTAGCAAAACATTAAACTCAGAACTATACAAAAATACAACTTTGTCTTAGCTCCTTCCTTTATTAGCATTTCATTAATGGTGAACATGTTAAAAATGAACCGTCGCAGTGCTAGTAAGCAGAAATGGTAAAGTCTAGAAGTAAATGTATATTTCATGTGATTAATAGAGAGGCCTAACAGAGATAATTATATACACATTCCCATTTATATTTAGTGTTTACGTGTTTTGGGCATTTGCATGTTTGAATGTTTACATATACACCTTTCAAAACAATAATAATAATGTGTTGACTCTACCTCATTGGTTTTCCCGCATCTACCTAAGTCTAGGACTTCCTGGCTTCTGATTGGTGTGTAGAGTCACATGGGGAGTCCGGACAAGGAAGTTGCTGTGCTGAAGTGTGCCAAGAGTATAACTGCTGCTAAGCAAGTTATCCGTCTCCATGATGCTGTTTATCTTAATTGAGAGAGATTTAGTATCATATAAAAACCCTCATGTCACACAGTTTTAATGAAAACATTGCGCTTTGTGTAACTTAAAGGATCCTACAGGAGTTTCTTTTTGTTTTTTTCTTATTTTGGCTCAGTTTTTGTTCAAACACCTATTCCCAGTGGATAATTCTTAAAGGGCTACACTTACACTTGAATCTGAGGTTATAATACATAACCAAAGTCATTCTGCCTTGTTTTCTTCTTGAGAGGGCGTAGGCAGCTCATTTCTTTTCAAGACATGAAACTAGTCCATTTTTATCATGGAAAAATTGGCAATCTGCGCTGTATTTTGAGCCAAAACGTGCTTCAACTAGTTAAATATATAGAATGTGGAACCTCTAAAACCTTCATCAAGTTAAACAATAGTACAGCAGGAAGGAAAAAATATATCTTTCCTAATTCAAGTTGAGGAATATTCATAGATTTCAAATCAGGATGGAAACTCATAGCCGAGGGTTCAGAGAGGTCATGTTACACCCCAGGCTGGAGAAAATTATGTATTCAATCAGAGTCTGATGTAAACCTTTGTGCAGTTTAGCCGAGTTTCTTTCCTTTGTGGAGAACATAGGCTCTAACAATGTTAACACTTGCAATTATCTCCCCAATGAGTTTCTCGTCTACAGCTACCTGTATTCTCAGCAATTTGAGAGCTGAAAATCTGGATAAACGCCTAAAATGTAAATGTGTCAAAACCAGGCAATCTGGATGTTAACGCCTCTCTTTCTCTCTGGCTGAATCAAATAATAGAGTTATTTGTTTGCATGCGTATTGTGTGTGGGTGGGTGTGGATCGCTGAGTGGGAGGGTCTTTTTGTTCGAGCTTTAGCTTGTTTAGATATACGGTAACACAAATGAAGAGAATACGGTGTCACTTTCAGGGCAAATATCCATCTTGTAAGATATACACCCTGTTCCAGGTTGATGTTTTTTCTCTGTTGCATAATACATGTAAAATCATCACTTTCCACAGGCAGATAGGAGTATGAAAGGACTCCAACATATGCAAATGTTTACCAGCAGGGCTGTATGGTGGTGGCCTCGAACAGCCTTGTGTAGCGGTGTGAGTCCATCTTTGGCACGGAAGTCAATATGAGCTCCTCCATCCACCAGGACCCGGATGGCCTCTCCTCCACCTGGCTCACACTGCACTGCCAGGGTCAGGGGAGTCTCTAAAGAACACACACAGAGTCACACATATGCAGCTTTATTTCAATGGGACTGTTATAGAGCAGAGGTGGTAAAATCAGGTTGTTTGAGTTCACAGCTGATTTGCTGGAGAACAGAAGCTCTTTCCAAAATGTCGAGACAGAAACAAATATTTAAAAAAAGAAACATTTAATGCATGTTATTTTTATGGTTATTTTTCATTTTTTAACAATTGAATGACACGCTTTAGTGTGAGGTGAAAAAGAGTTTGTGCGCCACAGTAATGAAGCTGAGAAAGTGCAGGAAATGTCTGTGATGTGTGCTGTAGCAAATGCCTACACATCTAACCTACAATTTACTGATAATCATGTAAAGGTCTTGTGTTTTCCCCGTATATTCAAACCAAATCTTCTGTCTGTGTATCCATAGTCTTACTGTACCTTTAGATCTGGACAGATCCTGTTTCCATGTAAGGAAAAACATATAATAATGAGGATTTAATGAAGTCACTGCACATACATAAATGTGCACAACTGACTTTGGAGATGACCATGATGCAGTAATGCTGTTGTAATACACAAACTCTGTCTGTCCAAAAACTCTTCCTATGCAAAAGAGTTGAATCAGAATCAGAATACTTTATTAATCCCTAAGGAAATTATGTAGAGCAACTGTAACAGGCTGCATGCCTGGTTGACACATGTGCAACCAAACTTGGCACACAGGTACATCACAGGCCTCTTAATGTTTTTATCGATATCAGATATTATGATAACATAACATTACTTAGATTCCACGTACCATTAGACAGAAATGACCTATTTTTAGCATTCTTGCACCTATAACACCCTAAAAAAACATTGGATAATTTTAATTTTACAACAGTAATCATGATGCAACCATATATTTACTTTTAAAGAAGAACGTTTTTCAACCAATGAATATACAATACATAGCTTACCCATATTCCATATTTTTGTCTTTAAAGTTGTGAATATAGCAAGCTGCACATGTTTCATGGAAATCTATTCAAGAGTCACAATAGACTAAAAGAACAGACTAACGTGATATTCATGGTGACAAAGTGTTTCTATTATTGTTCTCCACTTCTACAAGTTTAATAAAGAAAATTAATGAACTACCTTTGTAAGACAACATGTCAATTTAAAAAAAGGCGAGCTGAATTTGGGCAGATATAAATAAGTAAAATCCCCTTATGTGTGACAACACTGTTTTATTATTTTGAACATGAAAGTTAGACAATCCTAAATCTCACCACCATCAATTTACTTCCTGATTACAACATCCCGATCGGCCAACTTTAAGTCTTCTGCAAATATTTATACTCCTTTCTGTGACAGTGTGAGGGGAAATGGAAAAAGGCCTCTGCATTGGTTTCATCTAACAGGTAACAATATTACCTACCAGCTGAATGTTTTGCCAGTGCACTGATGTTTTGCCGTTATCCTGATGTCATATAAAGGAACAAAGAAGCTCAAAATATCATTTATTGCAGTCAAAAAATTGCTGTGTCACTTGATCCTTTCCAGAAAGACAGTTCACCAGCACCTACAAGAATAAAAACATTCAAAGTGTTCCCAGTTGAAACTAGGTGCACAGCACCGGCTGCGAGGGGATTTTTCTGGCAAAGAGGAAAATGACTGAAGGCTTTCATCACTGAACACTTTCTGTAGATCTCAGGTTCAAACAATTTGGGGAAATGTTTTGACTGTGCTTCCTCTGAAGTTATACTGTCAGGATGAGTCAGGGAATACCCATTTATGAGTTTCCTTGGCAGAGATCGACATGAGTGTGTGTCCTGGCCGGAGCCAGGCTAATTATGGCAGAATTATTTCATGTCCTAATGAAGGCATTTTCTGTGAGGCTTCTGGAAACCCACGGAGAGAGTTTCAAGGAAACGAACGGGTCAAAAAAGTATTAACAAGGTTGGATATATCTCTGCCTGCAGGCTTTTTATCACCTCTCTGCCCTGTCTGCGTAGAACTAATGCTGCATTCACTGTTCCTGGACTTCCTGTCAAAATACCTTCACATAACCACAAATTCAAAAAGCAGGAGAAGCTATTTCAAGCCACAAGGATATCACTCTGCAGACTCTGACTGATACTAAACAGCTTTTTTTCAACACCCCCAAATCGAAATCCAGTTCGTACAACATTCATATACTGTGTTTGATTCCACAAACTTTAATGCAGAAGGAAAGAAACCAGGATCCAACAACAAGTTTTCTTCCTCCTGTCTAATTCAGGTCATGGATTGGCTGGAGCCTATCCCAGTTTCCATTGTGCAAGAGGCAGGGAACATTCTGGACAGGTCAATAATCTGCAGGTCTAACACAGAGAGACAGACACATTCACACCTATGGCCAATTTAGAATCACCAATTAACCTAACATACCCAGAGGGGACCCATATAAGCACAGAGAGAGCACGCAAACTCTACATGGAAACGCCCTGGCCAGTCAATAGATTTGAACAAAGGATTAGTTTTCGTGCGATATCACATCACTGGGTTTAAACAAATGCTTTCCTCCCCCGCCCCACAATTATTTTTGGTTTGTTTAGCCAAAATGTCAGGGAGTGGTTAAATCACATGCATTAAAGAGACATATATATCACTAATAAAAATACACTTTTTCGCCCCATTCATAGAAAAGATTACTGTGCCCCAGGACCTTGAACAGGATGACCCTGAAACAACAGCACTATTAGCTAATTAGCTCTCTTTAGTGCTTACAAGATGATGGATTTCATCTCCCAAAGAGCAGAATTACTGATCAGACTTAAAACACATTATCTGTACTTTTTTTTCATCCTAGTGGCAAAGTAAGAGAAGGGTTTCTCCTCAAGACACGATGAATACTATTTTAAAGTGGCCCTGTGACAGACTGGCGATCTGTTCAAGAGCGTACCCAACCTCCCGCCCTTTGGTAGCTGGGATAGGCTCCAGGCCCCCTCCCCTCGACCCTGATAATGATAAGCAGAAGAGAATGAATTTATATTGGAATTAATATTTTACTCTGGTGGATGTGGATCATCCAAACTTGCAGTTTGTACAAAAAAATCTTTGTTTTTTTTTCTCTTTTAAAGGGTGATGAGAGCATCCAGGACACGAAACAGATGGAAAATGGCCACGCTTGCGCTTCTGTTCAGTGGAGTGTATGATATGCTAGACCAGCAAAGATGGTAAAAAAAATAATGTAACTTTTAAGGGGGGAAAAACTTTTTTTAAAGGAACTGTGTTTAGGGAGACAATTTAAACAGTTTTAATTGTTTGTCCTTATCTCTATCTTTCAGGGTAAAATCCTGTGATTGACTGGCATTCTGTCCGGGGTCTACCCTTTCACTCTCCATTTTTATATCCCAGTGACCACTGAAATGAAAAATATCTGCTCAAATAAGTGCCACGAGTTGAGGTCCAGCCCATTTAGATAGCTGTTGTAGACTTTAACTTGACTAAAAACCATGAATGCAGTACATGAGCAGCATGTTTGTGAGGGAGGCTCATCAAGGCTCTCTGTCTCCCCCCTGTGTTGTGCACTGGGAGCGTGTTTCACACCCATGATGACAGGCTGTGTTTTGTGTTTTGACACTTGCTCCCCGAACGGCTGGAGCGACACAGAGCAGCACACCCAAACTGTAAATGAGCCGTCTGCTGTGCCCCCCTGAGCACTAACAGGATCTAGGAAAAGCCACCAAAATTGTGAACAGCACTG
>VUQG01000962.1:22918-32983 GCA_015106755.1 Etia nguti | reverse complement strand
CAAAGTGTTAGGCCAACATACTGCAGAGCTGAGGGCAGAAAACAGAGGGGGAGGAATTGAAAACAGTTTAAAGAGTCCATACAGGAGAGCTTCAGGTTCCATAGCTACTGGCTATCTTTGTGCTATCTTAGCTGCTTGTGTATTAAATCTGTTTATTATATCTTGTGAAGCACCTTTTTAAATTGTGCTGCATGACAGCTGTTAAATGTTATCCCTGTAACAGGAGAAAATTTTCTCTCTGACGATAAAAAAAACTAAGTGCTCATGTGCAGAGGGGGGAGTGAAGAGTGGAAGGACTCCTTACCACCAGTGTCAGAGTCCTGGTAGTTGGGATCGAGGCCCTTGTCTAAGAACTTGGCCATCTTGTCCACAGCGCTGGTTTGAATGTAATCCATGAACTTCTTCAGGCTGGCCTACATGTAAAAAAATAAAAACCTCCCACATGTAACTGATAAATATTCAGGAAAAAATGAATAGTTTAATGAAAGTAAAAACAGCAAAAGCAGGTTCAGGAATTGAAAAAATTAAAAGCCATCCATATGATAGGATAGGATTTTACAATTGCAAAAGGGTTTTTGCCAATTTTATCTGATTGGTTTGTTTGTCTAAATTAAGCTGTAATTATTTATTTCAATACAATAAACTGACATATATAAAACATTACTGAACACTCAAATGCATCCTGCATAAATGGGTCATCTGCACAGATGTACACATGCACCACTGCATGCTTAGTGACACACAAACATGGAGATCCATACCGTAACACATATCACATATTAGCGATCTGTAGGTTTCATACCTTAGTGTGCAGTTTGGCCAGCTGCTTCTCATCTAGATTTGTTTGTTTGTACACCCTGGTTTTATAACGAAACTAAACCAGTGACAGAAAAAGAGAAAGGAAACCAAGAGTTAATCCTAACACAGAGGGCCTTTGTCCTCAATTCTCTTAGCTTTTGGCCTAGATCCACAAAATAGAGCCTGGAGAAGATTTATCTTGTTTTCTATACAGGCTTTCTTCTCTGTTGCACCGAAGACAAGAAATGGGGAAGAAACAGCCTGACTTCACAGCAGTTTACTGTCTAGCTTAAAAAGTTGGAAAACGTAAGTTAAAAAATAAAAAAATAATAATATTTACAATTATTCTTTTACTTTAGTTATAATTATAATCTACTTAACGGTATCATGCACTAGCAACTTTGCTAGGTGACAATCAATATAAGATTTCATAAATAGCAGCTCGGCATGAACTTTAGATTAATTAGCCTAGGTAATTAAACTTTTCTGACTTTTCCTGAACATATCATAATATTTATTTTAAAATCCTGTTAATAGGAAACATATCAGAATCTGTTTTATTGCACAAAAGTGACATCTTGTGGGCAAACAGCTACATTACACTCCGTGTAATACTACAGAAGCAGAAATGTTTAATGAAACTGTCAATGAGAGAATCAGTTATTACCTCCAAATATGGTACACCTTTCTCAAAGGACTGTGGGTACTCTTTTAGCAGCCTCTCTTCCTCCAGGAACTTGGCATCGTGGCCGTCCGTGGCAGGCTGGAACAGACCATAGTTCAGGACATCTCGCAGAGACTCGGTCAGGGAGCACAGCACCTGCTGCTTGGCCTTCCACACAGTGGCATCTGGATTAAACCGCAAACATTTCTGCAAGAGATACCAAAGTAAATACAGAAGTTAGCTTAGGTGAAATGTTGTGAAAACAGTTGTGGTCTGAAAAAGAGGATATACAGGCAACAATCAAATGCATGTAATAAACAATAGCTTCAAGTTAACAAAACTGATTTTAAAATAGATAAAGATACAACTAAATCCACATCAATCTAAAAAGTAGAATGCAAATGGAAACATATTCACTGATCTGACAAAAGTGTGTAAACTGTGAAAAGCCTGTCTGAGGACTTTAATCTGATCATATGAGGTGAAGTGGCCTGTTTATCTGTGCCTTTAAAATGAACAGTAACTAATGGGAAAACAGTTAAAATATATTTGTTGTTTGTGACAAAGAACAACAAAAAAAATCTCAACTAGCTACAGTACAAGAGCTGTTTTTGACCTCCTGTTTTAGGATATAATGCAACTCTTATTAGAACTGATAAGCTGGCGCTCAGCGATAAAGAAATCAGACTAGTCGTCCAAGAGTTACTGATTTAAACTACAGTGCTGACAAGCACTCATCCCTCTGGGTGTAGCTGTATCCCATCTCTGAATATACAAATATGTAACTAAATGACAACGAATATTGAAAACACAAACTTCTATTCTATAAAGGAGTTAAGAGCAGGTTAAGCTTCTCAGTGCTCATTTTTCATTGGTGTGATGGCCCTCCTGCCCTGCCTGGGCCTGCTGTGTGTTTTTCCCCTCTTTCGCTCTCCGTGATGCTTTGCCCCTTCTGCCTGTTAGTGAGTTAATCAGCGCAACTGAAGGACCTGACCAGTCTCCCTGGAGCATTTAGGAGCTGGATGCCTTAGTATTTTCTCCCTCTCCATCCACTCAGCACTATGCTTCTTGTTTGTTTGGCTTCAGCCTTGTTATTTTGGGTTATATATCTATGTAGCAATTTCAGATCATCATTTAAAAACTCATCCAACTGCTGACATGGTGATAACATTAACACAACTCACTAATTCCTATTAATAAACCGAAAAAACCTTTAGATGTGGTGGGCAACATGAACATTTTATTAGACTTAGCCCAGTCCTGTCCTAGCTACCACCAGCGTGGCAGCAAATTGCTTTGCTCTGTCAGCATTAACTATTCCTTCCTTTCACTTTTTGCAAACGTCATTGCAACAATCAAATATGTAAAACTTCTATTTCCCTGCCAGTCTCCAGTCAGTAAGTCTTAATGAGTAATCCAACATTTACAAAAGTCTTCAGACCCTTTTCTGCAACTTCACATAGTGGTCAGATGCATCCTGTTTGCTTTAATAGTATTTGTGATGTGTCAACAACTTGACTGAAGTCAGTCTGTGGCAGATTGAACTGTACTGGACAGATAACTGTCAGTGGTTCACGCTGGATGAACAGAAGAATAATGGATGGATGGATATGAAATAACTCATTAAGTCTGAGGAATACTTTGTAGACCTGAATGATAAAAATGGTATCCAAGAGCACAGTGGCATCAGTAACCGTGAAATGGAACAATTGTGGACAACCAAGACTCCCCACAGATTCGAGGCCAAACTGAGTGAGTGGACAGGGCCTGAAGATCGCAACAAGTCTTCAGAAGACCACCACAGAGATTGAGATTTCTGCTGAGAAGAACCATCACCTCAGCAGGATTTCATCAATAAGCAATAGGCTGCTAAAGTAAAAATGTTACTACAGCCTGCTTGCAGTTAAACAAACTTTGAGAAGGACTTTGAGAATATGAAGATAAAGATTTTCTGGACTGAACAGAACTCCCAGTACTGTGTCTGCTGAAAACTAGGTGCAGCTCATCATCTGGCTAAGATCGTCTGTACGGTGAAGCATGGCAGTGAGAGCAGGCAGCAGAAAACTGAAGCATGAATTCACACGGAAGATGGCAGTTCACAGATGGTTCCCGTCTAATCTGACAAAGCTTGACAGGATCTTTTAGGAGGAATGGGAGGAACTGCCCAGGTCCAGGTGTGCACAGGCTGTACAGACTTATCTGAGAAGCGTCTTGGATAACCCAGCTGCTAAGAAGAAATAACGACTGCCAAAGAGACTACAAACTTTAGAATTTTTTCTAAATGAAGGATTTAAGTTTTCACTATGCTTTGTTTTATTTTTAAAATACATTTATTGAAAAACAAACAAACGAAAAGGAGCTTCTTCCCACCTCCATATTCTTATTATTGAAGTGCCTTTAAATGAGTTCACAACAATCCTTATTTATCTTATATTGGTCCTCGGTGGCACCCTTGAGCTCATACTCTGTCTGAAACTGTTTTAGCTCCCTCCCCCCTCAAGCTCACTTTCTCTTGAATGTGATGGAGCTGTGAGCCTGACAGACGTCACACAGATCCAAGGGTGCAAAAAGGGAACTGCAGTGTTTAGAGCATCTTGAGCCTGGCTCACAGGAATTACTTGTGCGTATGCTGACCTCACTGTTGAAAAGTTGACCATGTTTATTGTGAGCATCCGGCAGTCTTACATTAAATATATATGAAGGAAAGTAAGGCGAAAGAGAAGTTTACAGGAGTTTGTAAAAAGTAAAAGGGTCTAAATGTATAATAATAAACTGCATATATCTGACTAGACTAGAGTAGACTAGAAATCTGTTGGGTTTTTTTAATCTGTCTGGGTAAAAAGATTATGAATGTACTCTAGCAAAGCATTTTTCTTTCCTGCTGTATAAACTATTTTCTGGCTTAAAGTGGGCCTTTGGTAAGCTAATAACATACATAAACTAGCCTTACAGTCATAGCTTTTTCTTTTTGTAATTAAAAATTTTAAAAAGTCCCAGTGCTGCATGCATTATGCGGTATTATGCAGATGGTTCAATTCTGTGTGGTTTTATTGAATAATGAGATTTTTGGGTACTTTTTTGGTCCATTCATAGTTAAGGTAATGAATCCGTGCTGTAATCATTTTCCTGTTATTTCTGGCTATTTGATAAACACAATTAACGTTTATCAGTAAAAACTCTGCAAGAATCCTTTAGTGAATTAGAAATGTTTGTCTGGTGGCCTTAGAGGGGTCATGAGATCAAGCTCTGTGACAGTGTATGCTCTCCCTGGCTGCAGACCACTGAGGCTGGTGCCCCCATGATCCAGAAGGGGGAGACAGCGCCGGAGTAAAGCGGGTGATTCCCAGAGGTCTCAGTCCGGGATATGAATGTCAGTTTGGTGCAGCTTTAAGTGTCTCCGATGGGGTTGTGAATGGCCAAATGCATAACGGCCTAGAAGCTCAGTCAGCAAAGTGGAGCGTAACTCGCTACACAGATGGCTGTCAAAAGGTTTTTTGGCACTGCTCCCCTCCCGCCTCCCTCTTATTGCCCAGAGTGCAGTTGGGCTGCTTTCTGACCTTGAAGCAGCAGCAGCAGGACGGCGGGCCCACGCAGAGCACAGCCAGCTGCAAGGATTCCTGCGTACTGCTGCATTAGGCCCTCTGCATGGGCTCAAGTCTCCAGCCAGCACTGTGTGTAACACGTAGGACTCATTCATTAATTGTCACTCATCTTAATCTCTTCACACACGCACACACTGACACACATTTCTGTGTGACTGTTCGTGTCCCACAAAGAAAAGGAGATAAAAACCCTGCATGGGGGGGTTTTGTGCAGAGGAGTAACACAACATTTTCTCCCTCTATTTTATTCAGTGTCTCCATTCGCGCACAGCCAACCCGGTCACCACGGCAACCAGTTCATTAGTGGAGCAAGCTGCTTGTTGCCATAGAGACATCCTTGTGTTCCCTAGGAGATGTGGTACTGGGAAGGTGTGCGTGCATTTGTGTGTGAGGATGTGCATCAGTGTGCATGGAATATTGTGTGTGTGTGTGTGTGTGTGTGTGTGTGTGTGTGTGTGTGTGTGTTACAGCAGCGTGGCGAAATAGAACAGAGTAAAAGGGAGGCGAACATCTTCGATTTTGAGTTTGTGAGAGGGCGCAAGAGGATGAAGAGGTGTGTCTGTTTGAATTAGATTAGTTTTCTCTATCTCTCACACACACACACACACACACACACACACACACACACACACACACACACACACACACACACACACACACACACACACTGCACTTACAGTCCCATCAAAGGAAGCCAGCAAAAACTTTAAAATGAATCACAATCACAGCATGAGGGAATGAAGGTTAAGGATTTGGTTATCACAGAGGAAGAATATTCCCACAGTCAACCATAACAATATTAGATCATAAAACACTGATTAGCATCATAAAACACATTTCTGTAATAACCCTGCTTTTGGCCTAAAATGTTTTAGAGGCTTGGAGACTTTGCTAAGGCAACCGTGTTACTTATTGATCTGTATGCCTCCAGGAAAATGATTGATCCTCTAGCTTCTAACTGAACCAGCCAATTAGGGGCATCGCCCATTTATTACTTCAAAATGCTGCTTAGTTCAGTTTTCTAACTGATCCTCCAATCCTACACACATTTTTGTATTGCTTAACATCAACAAAAGCAACACTTTGCTTTTGCGTCTGGGATTTGCAACACTGACAGGTGCGTAATCTGTCCACCAATTGCAGACTTGCAGTGTTTAGAGCACCCTCTACTGGCCATAGAAATCTGTATGTTCAAGAATAATATAGTGTCTAATTGCAAAGACTTAAATACCAAACACACATACTAGCTAATTCCTTCAGCTTATTGAGTGCTTTGCAGATGTCTGTTTGACTTTGATTTTTTAAATACATTCGCATAAATCTAAAAAAACATGTTTTTACTTTATAAAATGGTGGGACAAAATGCCAGTGAGGGTCATATCAAATTAAAGGGGGTCTGAGTCACTCGCTCTTTGGTATTTGTTACTTCGTTGTGAGTTCAGCTTGTGGTCGTTTGGTTATTTTTTTCTTTTTTCATTTTGCATAAGATGGCATATCTATTTTGCTCACTTTGCTAAACTTTAGAAGGGAGCATCTAATCCCTGTGACACTTGTGACTTATTCTCAAATAATCCTCTGATCTTGAGGTCCTCTGTGGACCTCAGGATTTCTACATCATAGACATTAAATTTATGCACCTTTCCTCTTAAAAATATGATAAACTACCATAAGTCACAAGCTACCCTTAGACACAATGGGTCACCACAACAGGTACCGCCACATATTTGAATTGGCAGATTTTTATGGCATACTTGCATATCTTTCAGTTCCATAATGTAGTGGTTTAAATGTTCACCTAATATGCAAAAGATCCTACTTTAAAACATGCGATATCCTCTGATAAGGTTGCTCAAACTCAGTAATTGAAAAAAATGAACAGAAGCAAGATTTTGGCTTTAGATTGTGAGACATGAAGTGGCTATAAAATAGCTTTATAATAGATATTATTAAGCTCTGGCTCTCTTCCACATTCTGTCTTTTGTTCTGTCTTCCTCGCCTCACCCCAAACAGTCACAGCAAATAGCCACTGTTTTCTGGTTGTGCTGGAGGTTTCTTCCTGTTAAAAGAGAGTTTTTCCTTCCCACTGTCACCAAGTGCTTGCCCATAGGGGGTCATCTGACTGTTGGGATTTTCTGGTGACTTTATAATATAAAGAGCCATGAGGAGACTGTTTCTGTGATTTGACACTATATAAATAAAACTTCAACTTCAACCTCAAATTGTGTGATGTTTGGTCCCACCCATAGGGTGTGTAACTCTAAAAACGTTCCTACTATAAATGTAAAATTTAGCCTGGTTTCACTAAATATAATTAAGCTTACACATAAGTTCAGTAAAAACTGGCTGTAATCACTCATCTGCCTGCTTTCCCTGGTGTTTGGCTGCTAGTCTGTTCTATCACCTCCTCTTTGCCTCGCTGTCAAACTCAATACTGACATGATTAAACTAGTCCAATCATATTCCTTCTTCTTCTTCTTCTTCTTCTTCTTCTTCTTCTTCTTCAAGGCAGTCAGCCATGGATGGAGCTCTGTGTGCACTGAATCTCAGCGCTCTTCGAACATTCTCCCTTTTAGAGTCCCATTCATGCAACCCACCTCTTCCTCATCTGCACCTCACCTGAGTCACTCAGAGCTCCATCCAAGCCACCATCTTCATCTTCACCACAAGCAGCGTGTAGACTCCGGGAAGTCCTATGTCCGAACTCCTATCATTGCCGGAATTCCATTCTGCCATGATGGGTCATTGGGTCTATTCGCCATTCTGGATTCATTAATTCTTTCCTCTACAAATCATGTTCAATTCTTCCAAATGATCTCTCCTGAACTGAAATTACTGTACATCAAGAAGTCAGACTGTTAGCTCCTTTACTCTTCTATTTTAGCCCTGGAAATATAATTTATTTCTTTAAAATGCTTGTTGCATGCAGAATCTGTACTCCCTACAAAAAAAAGACTCAGTGCCAGCACAGGCAGTCAAAGCAGTCCTTTTTTTCTAAGGGACATTACATATAAAAGTTGTACATTTTGAATCCAGTGCAGATGCACAGTATAGTCAGCAAAATGTCTGTCAAATGTGAAAGCATTGCCCTTCTGGGGGGGGAAAAGCCATCTGGTTTATTAAAAATATTAAATTAGGCTTTTAATATTAAAGCATCAACTCAAAAAGCTGCACTTTTGGAACAAACTGGTCTCCAACCAGACAGTGGTATTTTTTTAAACGGTTGCAATCCCAAAATATTGTGAGTCACTGGTTTAATCTTTTGTAATAAATTATTTATTCTCTTATATTTTATTAATCTGAAATGTAACTGTAGGCCTGAAATAAATGTAGCAGAAGCACAGCATTGCCCTCTGAAATAGGATAACCCATCCCCACTGCCCTATCTTTATTTCAAAAGAAAATGTTAAAATTTTCACTACATTTAACCCATTTGACAAATTCAAAGTGGTGGAGAGTCATCATCTCACCAAGGGGTCAGCTTCAGCTGTAAACCAGTGAGTATGTTTTATAGTCTTTGGTTATGGTGTCCCTGACCCTTTGGTCAAGAGAGCAGACTTAATCCTACATGTTTTTGAGGGTAAGAGAAACCAGAGCATCAGGAGAACATGCAAACACAACAGAGAAGAGCTCATCCCTGGTAGGAGTAAAAATGCAGGTAAATACATGAGGTATATGAGATATATGAGAGAGGAATAGCACTCCAAGAATGGTCCCAGAAAGCCAAACTAGGATTCGTGCTGTGCAACTTTGCCGAAAGATAGTAGTATAAATAAAATATAAACTGTGGCAAAAAAAAGCTTTATAAACCATATTTTAGGTGATTGCGGAGATGCTGATAAACCAGTATTAATGCTAGTTTTTTACTGCTATTTATTACCCTGATATTTTTTGCAGTGTAGAAAGACATCAGCTAGTCTGCTGAGTGAATCTCTTGGGGCAATGCATGATTCTTTTTCAGGGTTTCTGGTGCAACCGGACAGTTTGATAGATAGATAGTTTAAGACGTTCTGTTCCATAGGTAGGTCATGTTTCGAATGAAACTTAATGTAACAAAACAGGCAGCACAGGTGTGCAGTGGTTAGTACCGTTGCCTCCCAGCAGGAGAGTCTTGGATTTGGATCCACTGTCCTTCTGGATACTCCAACTTCCTACCACAATCCAAAGACATGCTTGAAATTCATGACTGGCTGTAGGAATGAGTGGTTATCTGCCTCTGTGTGTTAGCCCTCTGATCCCCAGGGTGTACCTTGGTACCTGTGATGGTCTCCAACCCCCCACAACCCTGAATTGGTTAAGCAGAAAAAAACTGATGGATGGAAAATGTATTTCAGACAATAAGCAATGGGAGATACAATCTTCCCTTACTGCTACACATAGACTGTTTAAGTGCATGAAACCAAAGCCTGCTCAAATGTGGACTATTAGGCACCATTTACATGCATTTCATCCCTGAATACTGGTTTATCTAGATTAACATGATAGCAAGCAGATTATTGCAGTTTTTCATGCTAGTGAGTTTTGACTCATCAAAATCTGAGATTTACTTTTCTGAACTCTGCATTTGCTTCTCTGCTGGATATGGCTTCTCCATCTGTTCATCAGTAATATAAAAAAAAAAATTGAAAGCACCAGTGAAGTCAGACTCTGTTGTCTCTTTATTTCAGTGCGAGCAACATAACAGCGAATGAGGTGTTCATACTCCACAGGATCCTGATTTTCATACTCCAGCTTCAAGAACGCTCCAACATACACGCACTCAGTCTCACAGCTTTTCCAGCACTTAAAACTTCCATATGATTCTTAGTTTTACATTAAAATCTTTATGCATCTTTAAGCCCTTCTGTTCCTCTTGTGGCTTTATCATTATGCAGACCGAAAATTCTGTCTTGCCTCCTAAAGCTGTGATCACACTTTCCCACTCACATACGCCCACTCACTCTGTCCATGCTGCTCTTTATCTTCCCCTGCCTATCTTATTCTCCTTCCTCGCCCCCCCCCCCC
>VUQG01000962.1:0-22898 GCA_015106755.1 Etia nguti | reverse complement strand
CCTTTTTCTCCTTCCCCCCCCCCCCCCCCCCCTCCATCTTCCTATAACAGCTCTGTCACTTATCTATGCAGAAATAAGAGACTGTGCTCGCTCTCCCACTCCACTTTCTGTCTCTAGCTCTCTTTATCTCTGCCCCCTCTGGCCTTTTTCTGCAGGCCAATTGCAGGGGGACTAGAAGCCTTTAATGAGATCTATGGGGAAATAACCCCCCACCACACACACACACACACACACACACAAACACGCACACACAGATGCGTGTGCGTGTGTGCCTGGCATGTCATCATTTAACTACTCTCTCCCATCTAACTCTCCCTGTAATGCACTCCAAACAGACGTTTTCTCTCTACAGCAGATCAGAACAATGAATTATTTTTAAAGCATTCCTGTCATCCCTTATCTTCCCCGTCCTTTCTTCCACCATTGTCTTCATCAACTTTCCATCACTCTCACATGTATGCTGCCCTGCCTCCTCTCCTCCTCCCATACTTCCCTCTCTATTATCCCAGTACTTCTGTTCACCTCTGGGGCTCATCTTTTCATTAACATGCAAACCCTACAGTGCTGTAGTGTGTTGGACTCTGCGCCTTGTAGTCTGACTAGTTCAGATATCTTAACAAGGCACGAGAAAATAATACTGCGGAAGTTCGTTTGCGAGGCCAAATCCTGCACGAGGGCTGCAGCTTTCACTTCAGGGTTTGAAAGAATTCAGCTCAAGTCAAACAGCGTAGAAAAACTCATCTGTTTCATGCTGTTTAATGCACTCAGCGGGCAAATGCCAACTTGACTTGGCGTGCACGAGTCTGACAATCTAATAAACCTGCAGATACGACTGCTTTCACCTCCCGCTGTGACAGCATTGTATGAACAACTCGTGATACACAGATCTAAGTGTCTCTGTTCACACGAGTGAGTAAATGTACCAGCAGCTTTTATATGTGCTACCAGTTGATGATAAGGTAGGATCAGCAAAATAGATGTTTGTGCTATTTCATACACTTGAATATGATGTGTACTTTTATTTCAGAAACAAAGTGTGTAATCAGATACTTACTCTTTATGGCAATGTGAGAATCTTTTCTGTTATCAGGATATGTCCTTTAACTGCTCGTTATGGGGTTGTTCTAAAAGCCAATATGTCCCCTATACTGCCTTCTCTTCACTGCCTCCCTGTTAAATCCAGAATTGAATTTAAAACCCTTCTCCTCACATACAGTCTTGAGTAAACAGGCCCCATTATATCTTAAAGATCTAACAGTTCCATATTGTCCAAACAGAGCTCTTCGTTCTCAGGCTCCAGGCTTACTTGTGGTTCCTACAGTTTCTAAAAGTAGAATAGCAGGCAGGGGGGCGCTGGTTTAGCTCAGTGCATTGAGCGGGCATCCCAGGTTCGAGTCCGACCTGCGGCCCTTTGCCGCAAGTCTTCCCCTCTCTCTCTGCCCCTGCTTTCCTGTCGTTTCTTCACTGTGTCTATCAAAATAAAGATGAAAAAGCCAAAAAATAAAGGAATAGGAGGCAGAGCCTTCAGCTTTCAGACCCCTGTCTTGTGGATCCAGCTCCCAGTTTGGTTTCAGGAGACAGATACCCGCTCTACTTTTAAGATTAAGCTTCAAATTATCATTTTTTGGTGACGCTTATACTCTCCTGACCCTTAGTGCTGCTACGATAGGGTCAGGAAGCTGGAGGACTTCCCATGTCTCCATGCACTTTAGCGCTTCTCCTCAACTCCCTCCTTTACACCCCCTTGCAGCTATACGCACCTGCTGCATGCAATTTTTGTCTACTTTCTCTTGCACTCTGTGTTGTTGTTTGTGATGTAATTCTGTTCATTATTTCTCTTTTATTTATTTCCCCTCATCCCTCAAACCAGGCCCATCCCTGAGCCTGGCTCTGTTAAAAGCACCATCACCTTAGTAGAGCTTCCTTTAATATTGGGGATTCCTCAACTGACGATTTAAAGAGCCATCAGACAACCGTTGTCAGAAACTGGAGCAATAAAAATGAAACAGAATAAAAGTGAATGTATTTATTTGACCAGCAAAAAGACTTCTGCTCAGCTACATTCCAAAACGTGGCCTCTACCTCAATGCGCAACAGAGTTTCAATAAAGTTGAATGAATCAAGGTCTGAAAGCACGCAAATCGTGCTCTAGTATAGTGTTATAAAGCTTAAGCATTTTAAATAATTGGGTTAAAAAACTCAACCCTTACAATAATGCGTCCATGTTTTTGCTCTTTGGTTGTTACGCTTACAACAGGGATATGAAACATGGACCAGCCTAAATAAGAGCATCTGGTCAGTGTGCATGTTTTTTCACTTTACATTGGCTTAAGAACCACAAAGCAAGTTATTAGTTAACACTTTTTAGCAACCAAAATAATAGATGCAAAGTTTCCAGCTGGCCAAATTAATGCAGATGATTAAAAACCGATCTGTAGTAAGTATACAGTATATAAGAGAGTACTTGCAAAAGGAATTTACCATTGAGTGTCACTGTGATCTCTGAGCTGGTAGTTTGTAATCCAGAACCTACCTTTGAAAAAAAAAGTGGACTAGATTACAAATAAGAGCATTTCAAAGATGGCATTTTAATCTGACTCAGGTCACAACTTTGACTCCTTCAAATACCGATGACATCTGAAAACACTTTAAGCAGCTGGATTTGACATAGCAGACATGGCTTCGACCTTTAGTGAATAAAATGTGAAATGACTGTCACAGTGAAAAATATTATTCTACATAACACCCTGACCTGTCTCTTCCTTCTTCTTAGCCTATAACCACTACCTGCTAAAGCCAATATTTTTGTCTACATAGATCAATGCTTCAAATCCCCCCTTGATAAATATAATAAGCTGCTACATCTCCTGCTCTCTTTGTAAGCATCAGTGCACCAGCGGTGCAGTCTCGATTGATAGTGACTTGTAAGAGATCTCCCCAGCAGGATTGTGCAGCTCTATTAAGGGAGTTTTAAAGCCTCAAAGGTAAATGCCACTGTGGGGGAGAAAGGACATATCCGCAGATATTTTCACTGAGTGCTCTGTGGAAATGTTACAGTAGAGATTAAAAAACACAGGCTCTTGTCGGGAAGAAGGTGCTGTGTTCTGGACTACTAGACAACACTGAGAATTTATGTTCATTTCACATCTCGTTGCTCACCCATACAGACCTTTGCACATCTATAGTACCGTCTAGCATTTAAAATACAAAGCATACATGGCTAAATGTTTGGGTTTTTTTAGCTCAAACTTGTAACGTACACCTGGAAGTTGGTTCGGATGGGAGTCTGATCACTTTTACACCATAAATGAACCCCTCTGGAGCTCATTTGGAACCGTACCGAGACCACCTCCTCCAAAGGGTCTCGGTGCAGTTGTTTTGGTTCCCACCCGAGTGCGATTACTGTGCTCACACGTGCCAAGGAGGAAAACGAGCACAAGTTCAATTTAAATGGACTAAACACCGCAGGTGTGAAACATCCTAAGACAGTGTGATGGATAGGAATCGTTTTGGTGATACTCATGGATACAAATTGCCCCATTTTGTGTAATGACAGCACTCAACTTTAAGCCTGATGTATTTCAGTAGAAAATATGTTTCATATCTGCAGCATGCATATTCTCAAGAGTCTTCAGAGGAATCCCTGGCAACCAAGAAACAGAGCTGTTAGAAAAGTAGCAACAATTTTCTTCAGCCAAACAATGATCTTTGTCTGACCCTAACTGAGTTTCTAATGACAGTTAATAATGCAATTTTAAAAAAAAATCCGTCCCTGCTGGTGTAATCATTCATAACACTGCCGACCCCATCCAGTCTCCAATGCACATAAACACAAATCAGTAGACAGGAGATTGGTCAGACGAAAAATCATGTTTGAGGTCATGAAAAAAATAGAAAATTCATATTAATAGCTCAAATGTTGTGACTACTTCACAAGCTGCCACAAGACTGTTACTGTGACTGCTGTAACAGTATTGTGTGACTGCAGCTACAACCCACAGTTACCATAGAGACTCTCTGTGGAAAATGGATGCAGAAGATGGATCCAAATGGTGAAGCCTATGCAGAAGTGTGATAAACCTGGCCAACAGGGGGGATTGTAAAAGAAGTCATATGCATAGAAATTTATGATATAACAGCCTTCAGGTTCCTTGATCTGCTGCCTCAGTAAATACTGAGTTTATACTGAGTCCACTGCCCAGCTGACAGGAATATAAAATGATGTCCTGGTCAACTCAACTGGTCAACTCAACCTGGTCAACTCAACTTAGAAAACTCCAAAATCCAATAAGAGCCATGCATCTAGATAACATGCCAGTTTCTATACATGCCCCACAATGTGGATTACAGTGAGCTTATAAGACTGCTAAAAAATGCACAGTATCTCAGCACTTTTATGAAGAAAGCAAAGCATAAAACATTCAGAACAGCTGCCAGTCCAGACTTTTACTGCATACTTCATGTCATAAATAGCTTGTATTTGTGGATACACTGAAAAATTTCCCTATGATCCAGAACAGATTTTAAGATCATGCTGATTTTTTCCTGTCTACTGTACAAATATAATCTGTCGTGCAACAGCTCCAATGGAATCATAATATAAATTGCCATGTCAGAGTCAATTGGTGTAGGTCAATTTGTAATCAAACTGCATCTAATGCATCATTTCCTAGATGCACACCACTGATTAGTGAACATTAAATATTAGAGCTGGTTTTCTGCCAAAAAATGGCAAAATAATTACCAGTGTCTGTGTGTATTTATCTGTGTCCTGTATATTACTGCATGTAGATGCTCTTCCATCACTCCATATCCTCCTCTCTCAATTCATAACCTTTCCATTTGCATACTACGGTCAGTCCCTTGATTCATTATAATACAATTAAAACGCAATTAGGGCTTATTTAGGGTGAATTAGCCAACGCGTAGAACAGACCTAAAGCAGTGGGAGGGTGAAGGAATGATACTTCACATCAGTGACAGGATAGAGGAGGTGGAGGAGGATAAAGAGCAAGAGATTGACCAAGAGGGATAACTGTGGACTTCAGATGTTTTCATTCTGAAAGTACAGTCTGAGATTGAGAGAGGGAGTTAAACAATGACCCAAGGAGGCTGAGACAGGATAGGAAGAGCGCAAGAGTATGACACAGTAAATGTCAGAGAGATGCCGCTGGGTTCTAACGCTCATGACCTTAAGGAGTAAGACAATATGCACTCAGTCGGTACACCTCAGCAGGAAGTTGATAAGGTTATGTTTCAGCTCTTTCTTATGTTAATGTTTATCTGCAAGTGTGAGTTTATGTTTATAATCAGCTCAGAAATAGAGCACAAAAAATTTAAGGTTTAAGTGCTGGAGCCGAAGGTAACTGGACTTCTTTTGGGAACCATGAAGACGTTGGGATTGTGAAGCTTCTTCAGTGCTAAAAAATGATGGGGAATCTTGGGTATTTAACCTCTTGGAGTCCCTGAGAGTCGTAGACCCACCCTGAAGCCTTTTGGATGAGTCATGAAACTTTTTCATGAACCTAAGGAAAAGTCACATGGCCTTCTAATGGGGGAGAACCTACAGAGACGTATAACAGGTGGTGCTTCTGTGCTCACGCCCGGAGCTCTTAGATTGTCTTGGCTGTATTACAAATTTCCACTCTCAATGACATCATGCAGAGCCAAGAGTAGAAAAACTGCGTGTTTAGATCAGACCAGCCAGAGCTTTCAGCTCATATGAATTCCTTGCACATGCTGCAATGTGATTGATATTCTGGGCAGGTTTAATATGGGCATCCACTAATGGAGCAGCATATATGATGGAACATAAAGAAAAGCAGAAGAGGTCCACTTTAAGTGTAGCTGATTAATGCAATGCTGAATTTATATGAGGTCATATGCTGAACTGCTTGATTAATCTCAAGGTCTGTGCTTAATAGAGAAAACTTGGCGCTTTAGAAGTTTGATATGGAGAATTTTAGTCTTGTATTGCAATCGCATTTTTTAAAGGTGGCTGCAGTAACAAGTTATTTCAGATTGAAGTGAATCTTAAATGTTCAGATGTAAAGATACAGAAAATCAACATTAAAAATGGCTTAATGTTAGCTAAAGGTAAACATCAATCGGCAACCAACTCCTTTCTGTAGAGCTATTTTCATTTCACCTTTATTTACTTCTGTCTGCTTCACTTTATCAATCTGAATCCCTCTCTAACTCCTACATCTACCTATCTTGCAGCTTCATTCCACTTTGATCTACTCCCATTTCCCCCCATTTACCTTTAGCTCTATCTTCTTTCTACTTTTATCTACTCTGTCTCCATCTTTTTACCCCTCTCTCTTTTCAAATCCATCCCTCAGTGCCATTTTCTTTCACTTTCTGTGTTTATGGGACTGTCTAGTAAATTCCTGAGGTTTTGCCCCCAAGCATAAATGAGCATCTTCCCCCCAAACCCTTTTCATTTATTCATATTTTTACAGTAAAACTTTGATTCTGTTGTTAGAACAAATAGGGAGGAGTGAATTATTTATGGTCTGATTTAAAAAACACCAAATCACACAGACACAAACACATGCACGCACACAGATACACACAGCAAAAACACAGCTGAAAACACCCATGCACAGATCAATAATAAATCACACAGCAGCAAGAGGGAGGAAGAAGGCATGAGCGAAGCATTTATAGCGCTCTGGGATGGTAAATACAAAATATGGACACCCATACACATGTTTGGAGTCATATTCTTGCTGTTGGTGTATAAAGCAACCAATAAATACATGACAGAGGCCATGATCATGTAACAGAATAAGGAAACGGGGACAGACATTCAATGTTTGAAGCTTTCTTTTTGTCAGGTAATCTGGTGCAGCTTTAATTTGGACATGAGCAAAGATGCATCCACGATGATTTCCTCAGTTATCAGTGAGTTTCATTTTAACAAATCGCTCATCACTGAGACTCAAGTGGGGGGAAAAGGCTGAAAAATGCCTGGCACTGATTTCTGATTTTTGTGAGTGGTTAAAGTAAAGTGCTGTACATGGAGGCAGCTCCATCTCCAGCCCGTGAAGCCAATTTAGACACACTTGTGTTGCACTGATGTGATGTAAGACCACGTCCGGGGAAATGCAGAGCGATGGCAGATTGGTCTTTCGTGATTCTGGACAGCCCTCTTAAAACCAGTCACACCTAAAAGGGCTTTTCACGCCGTGCTTTATTGCACCATTAAAAATCTCTTTGGCAACATTAAGCCAGGGGCCCCCCCGTAACTCCTCTCTCCGCTTTAGCTTCCCTCAGTTTGACTGAATCCTTTCCTGCTTTGAGAAATCTAATTCTTGTCCACATACTCTCATCCTAATTGCTTTTGTGTGCATTTTGGCTCTGCCTCTTGCTCTCTTTGTCTTTTCTTAGGAGTTGGGTCACCTTGAAAGTCCCTCTCTCTCTCTCTCTCTCTCAGAGAGCCGCTTTGCTGAAAAGTGTTTGCGCTCCTCTCAGTTTTTCACTGTGGATGCAGTGAGACAGCAAGAAAGAGGGAGAGAATTATACACTCCACCCTCTGAGAGGGTTTCTCCCACACTGCACATTGTCCATTTAGACTGAACTGGCCACATATACTGTCATACATTCGTGGACGGATTAAGAAACGAGTGGCCCCAGGGCAACAATGCTGAACACGGCTCCCTCCTACCTAACACCAAGGAGTCAGTACAGAGGCATAGATGTTCCACAGTAAACCTGAGGCGACGTGTATTTCTTTGAAGGTGTCATGAAGACTTCCTTGTTTTCACACCTTGAAAATTTTCATTTCTTCACAGATCTTTGACTCAACTGTACTATCTATGTCTATACTCACTGAAAGTAGCTGCATTTTTAGAGCTCTTTTATAAAAGCAGGGACCAAATTGGTGATTTTTTTTTTTCTTTAATTGTCTGCTTGTGTTTTCTAAATCATGCCACAGTGATTCTCATTTAAAGGATGTAAAATTTTCCAGGTTTTCAATGCAGCTTGCGTGTCTCAGTTACGTCCAAGTTCTCTTTTAAAGCATGGAATTGTGGTATGTTAAGGAGTGTAAGAGTGTAGTGATTATCTAGAAGGCTGTCACATCCAAAAACTGGGAAGGTTTAGGCAAAACCATGCTCTTTGTTTGTAAATCTAACCTGAACTGCAGACTCCAGGTTGGATTCGCTGTAGTTGTTGTGCTGGAATTTCAGTAGAAGCAGTCGAGACAAGATGAAAAGTGATCATGGAGTTTTTTGTCAAGGTTTTCTCTAAAATGTCTCATCTTCTCAAGATGTTGCAGCATGTATTATCTAAGGCTATACTGTATAATCTAAGAATCTCTGAACTCCTGTAGTGATATATCAATAAAATTGCCCACTTGTGTCATTGTGTCTTCAACCCGGCAGCATAAATAAATGATATCAAACTGCACCAGCAGTTATAATGTCAGTTTTCATGCTGCCATTCTTGAGGGCAACAATAACTGTAAACTAGCTGTTACAGCCACTCTTCCAACCTCCAAATGCAGATTTTTTAGGTCTGTAAAACTAAATAAGTGCATCACGATGTCAAAAATGCCAAAAGACACTTTGTGCATAAAGTGGACAGTCTAAGTATGAGTATATGCAACTGGAAACATCATAAACTGGTACCAGAAGCTTCTGCAGCAGGTGAATAAACTCCCCAGAACAACACTGACAATCCTCATCAGTACAATTCAATTCAATTTTAATTATATAGCGCAAAATCACAACAACAGTCACGTCAAGGCGCTTAGTATTGTAAGGTAAAAATCCGACAATAATACAGAGAAAACCCCAACAATCAGATGACCCATTATGACCAAGCACTTGGCGACAGTGGGAAGGAAAAACTCCCTTTTAACGGGAAGAAAACCTCCGGCAGCACCAGGCTCAGGTCAGGGCAGCCATCTCCATGACAGGAGAGGGAAACAGGACAAAAAACACATCTAACAACTTTTTGATTGGGACCTTTGGATTCAGTTCAGCTTTAGTTGTTTCCTTAGCTGGAATTGTTTTTATTGTTTAAAAATGTTCAGTTTTAGTTTTTTGAATGTGCGTGGTGTTTGTAAGAAGCAAGATTTAAGCTGTTCATAGCATATAGAGTGCTAACATTTAAGTATTATGTACACATCCCAAAGCCTCCCCATGATGGTTATGACCAACTGAAAGATCTTTTTCTCCATACACACAATATAAGACAGTTATTATTTTTTATTTTTTGATATTAAATTTTTTTTTTTTTAAAAACCTTGTGTTGCTTGATTCATAACTGAATGAATCTTGATTCTTGGGTGTTGAAACTGTTGGAACAGCAGGTGGACTTCAGGCTGTTTATAAACTTGTCAGTGATTGTTGCTGTGTGCAGACAGCACTCACCGTTTGCTTTATGTCTGGGATGCCAATGCGAAACACCATCATGGCAATGTGGGCGTCCTCAGATGGCAACGAGCTGGCGCTGTGTTCCTTCAGCCTCCTCTGCTGCTGCTGCTGATGCTGTATCTGATTGGCCTGCTGTTGGTGTGTGGGTCCGGGGTTAGACGAATAGGGGTTTCCAGGGTTCCCCGGTCGGACCTGCCTGTCCCCTGTGGGACGTCCGGCCATTTTACCCGACTGCCTGTGTCCCTCGCCTCTGCCGCCCCGTGAGAGGCCTCCACGCCTGACCTCCTCCACCATGTCCTCCTCGTCGTCTTCCTCCTCCCCCTCCAGCTCGCCATTCTCCTCCTCTTCCCCTTCATCATCGCGTTCATCTTCTTCCATTTCCTCTTCCTCCTCTTCCTCCTCTTCTTCCTCGTCCTCTGCCCCAGGATAGAGATGTCGACTGTTTCCCAGCATCCTTTGTTGCTCCTCGTCGCTGGACAGGGGGCTAAATGGCATCGTCATGGCGACACAGAGGGCGGCAACAGTGGCAACACCATCATTCCCAGAGATACACTGCAAGGTGAAAAAGAAAGGAGGAGAGGACATGATCAGGAACAAACTGAAGAAGAAAAAGTTTTTAAGTAGAGCGTGTACACAGCATCACTCTAAAATAACATGGTCTCTATGGTAACAGACATGCAGTACTTCTAACCCTGAATGCATGATGACATACTATTCACACCTCATCTATAACTGAAGCCACTTGTGATGTTAATTTTCAGCTCCCAGACTCTCGACAGACAGTAAACTCAATACAAGTCAGAACCTTTGGAAGCTTTCCGTCTCCATTACATGCTGGTATTTGACTCTGAGAAATCGAACTGTACCACTAAGTACTTCTGTACTGACATAGACTCTTAAGGAGTTACCACTGAGACAACTTGTACTAGAGTACTACACATAAAAGGTGGACACAGTCAGAGATCAGCTGGTCCCCAAGTGAACCTGGTGAAACCCTCGAAGCAGATAAAGGCCGCCAAATCAATGCTTCTCTCACAGGAAGCCTTGTTACAAGTTTGGTGCCTGAGTTTTAGTTCCTGTTTTTAGTTTGATATTTCCTTCCTCGTGTTTCTGAGCGTTCGCTTTCACCCATGTTTTTTCTGTTCTGGTCTGTTTATCCCTCTGTATGTCTGAATCAATCATAGTCACTCCCTATTTTGTTTTGGTTGTTGTGTTTTATACTGAACTTTCTACTCTTTTACTTCCTGCCTTGGTTAGCGTCACACCCTCGTGTGTTCACCTCCTCTGTTTCCTCCATTCTTTGCAAGTTAAGCATTTTTGAAACAAAATCCTCTTACAGTAAAAATATCTTTAAAGGTCAACTTCTTCCAATGATCCCGGAGCAATTTGTGACAACTGTGCATTTTTCAGTAATGATAGCACAACATGTTAAATGGCAAAAGTGATATCTAAATGGCTTGGAGTTTACTAAATTTAATACTTTTGATCCGTGGCCAGGAATATTCCCAGATCTTAATCCAATTGAGAATCTACAGTCGAGCCTCAAAAAAGCAGGTGGACAAGCTGAAACCAACAAACTGTGATTAACTTCAAGCACAGATAAGGCATATCAGGATTAGGCCCAGAAGCTTGATCCAGCACTATAATGATAACACTGTAAATACTCTTTGCATAAGCTTGATTTATCTGCAAATTAAAGTCAGTATATTGTAGGAACATGTTAAAAAGCAATCTGAATAAAACCAGAAATCACAAAGTGAATGAAACACAAAAAATTGTTTTTACTGCCAAAACTTTTGGCTTGGACTATACAAACATTGTTCTTGCACTTTCTTTAGGCGGGATTAAATTAAATGACAGTTTTTGGTCAGTGCATCAAAAATGGGGGAAATATCTAGGATAGACTCTTTTTTTCCATTGGTGAGTTCTCACAATTTTGATGGAGCTTTTTTGGACAGGACTATGTTCTGTGTGGCATTTTCTGCTTCTACTGAATCATCAGGGACAGACTGGCTGCTTGTTCTGTGCTGAGGCTCACTGTGTTCCCTTATTTCAAGGAGAGAATAAAAAAAAAAAAAACTGTGGGATGGTCATACCAGCTGCATGGCTGTTTTGATTTTTATTTTATACTTTTTATCCTTCTCTATAATAATCATCAATAAACCAACACAGCCAAATCTAACCCCACATAGCAGAGAATGTGTCAGTGCACATCTGCAGTGCAGACACTTGTAAAGGACTATAGCACTTCATATAACAGAAAAACCATACACTCTTGATCTTGCCATCACCCCTGAGAGAGCTGAGAAGCCACTTCAGAGCGCCAGTGAGCAAGATAACAGATCTGTCCCTGAAGGCCTCCGCTTGGCTCTGTGCACTGTTTTCAGGATTTTCAGCACCACTACATTCTGGACAGCTCCACACAGACCCAAACAGCTGAATAACAAACGGCGAGGAAGACTACGCTCGGGTTTACACGCGAGGATAGACAAGTCAACGGAGAGAGATGTCAGAGAAA
The DNA here is from genome assembly GCA_015106755.1 of Etia nguti. Taxonomy (NCBI): domain Eukaryota; kingdom Metazoa; phylum Chordata; class Actinopteri; order Cichliformes; family Cichlidae; genus Etia; species Etia nguti. The sequence goes on along the minus strand of VUQG01000962.1, from coordinate 10,994 downwards.
GATGCAGGAGAAAACAAGGAAACATCTTATTTATCATCCCATTTGTAAGCAATTACACAAATTTCCTCAAGTAGCTCTAATTACCAGTCATTTTGCAAATTTTTACATACAGATGTAAATGCCTTTCACACAGCTGATCTAAAAAGTATGCAGCATCAAGTATTAAGTTGGTTTTGATTTGACTTGAATGAATATAAAGCCCATATAATGAGGGAAATTTACAATTTAAATGAACTTGTGTGGTGTGTGTGTGTGTGTGTGTGTGTCACGAGGCAGCTGAGAGACTCAGGGGGACTCGGAGTCGTGTTGTGATGGAAAAAATGTGTGAGACTTGTAACGTTGAGGCTTTGGCTTTCCTCGTGGGAGCGAGAGTTAAAGCCACCATCTGTCCAGCTCGAAGAGAAACAAAAGGGTCGAATAAAACAAACCTACATGGAAATGAAACAGCGAAGAGACGAGGGGATGACAGGGCTATTCATGTGGCAAAGCATAATCACCTTTAGATGCCATTTGGATTGGTATAAAGTCTGAAATTCCTGAAAAATAGAAGCACTTTTCTTTAATATAACCAGCTCAAAGAGTTGCCTTGATTTATTTAATGCGAGCGTAGAAAATACACATCGATCTGAACAGCTGAAATAAATGAAACTTATAAAAAAGACAAAATACCAGAGTCCAACAAAAAAACATGATCTGAAACCTTAATTTGAGGCTAAACGGCTCACTGTTTTGTGAGCTCACTGTTTTGATACTTTGCGTCTGCCTTAAGATGCTATTTTATGTCAGCCTTCTGTGTCCTTTCATTTTCTCCGCGCTTCTCACACACACAAACAAACTCAGTGAATGCAAAGCTGGTTGTGACAACTACTGACTGGCTGAAAACATTTCTGTCTCCACCTTTCGAAAGCCTTGAATTTCTGCTCACAGTCAGGAAGAAAAGGGCTTGTGCAGCAACCTGTAGAGCACAACCTCCAGATTATATTACCCACAAACGTACCAAAGAAATGTCAAATCAATTATGTTGTAATTTGCATTTTATCATTAACATTAACACCAAAGTAGCATTTTAAAAATGTGTCTTACTGAAAGTAAACTGAGTTTCTATGTAAGAGTTTCTGCAGAAACACTTCTAGGTGACTGATCATAACTGAGCATGGAAACAACAAATTGACTAAATTAAAGGAAAAATCTCAAAGTTGTCAGCAATTCTGTGTAACATAAGCGATTTATTAAACAACAGTGTTTGGCGTATAATTTAGTGCTCACTCATACTCATGCCCCCGAGTACAAACGTTTGATCGGCCCTAGCAAACTTGGTTTTAATGGCCAGGCTTTTTTTTCTCTTGCTTTGATAACTAGGCACAGTATACAGTGTACCTCATTTGAAGGTGAAACAAAACCGTAAAAGCTGTTATCAGAGCTGATATTAATGTGAAAATGATGCAGACAGAGTATAAACCCACTGCATTTGTAAGTTGCTGCCACAGCTAGCGTTCAGAATAGCTTTCAATGTTAGCTGCAATGTCTTGTTAGGTGGCAGCTTCTGCTCACTTCCTTTGTCCCCCACCCCAAATTTTCTTCTCTAACCCAACTTGTTTGGCTTTATCCCTGCTGTCACAGGGTGAAAGGTGTGCTACACCCAGATCACCAGTTTACCACATGGCTAATGTATAGAGACAGACAACCATTCATGCTTACATTCACAGCTAATTTAGAGCCACGTTCTCTAGTGTGTGCCTTTCTCTTTTTTTGTATATATTCCTCTGGATTGTATACATATTGATTCCTGCTGTCTTGAAATTTATATTTTACTCCTGCACAGTTGGCATGGAGTACCCATAATTTCATTGTATATGTACAATGATAATAAAGGACTATTCTGTTCTATTCTATTCCTTAAGTGTGGGAGGAAGTACCCGGAGAGAACCCAAACAGGCACAGAGAGAGCATGCAAAAACAGAAGGCCCCCAGCTGGCTGATGGAGGTGAACCCAGGACCTTCTTGCTGTGAGACTATGAGCTTTGCAGTGTAGAGGAGAAAGGGTCAGACGTAACGAAGACTACTGTATTATACTCTATCATTTATGAAGAAAAGATATGGTTTCAAGACCAAGCATTTAAAGAAACTAAATTCTGGTTATTTTTTTGCCTGATTCGTTTCTTGCTTCTTGATTGGGCCTGAGTCTGTACCCAGAATTCCCAACGGATAATCTAATCTAGCAGAAACTGGAGGAAAAATGTACGATTCAGGTTGTTTTTTCTTTTTTTTTTTTAAGTTACCGTAACAAAGATTTGAGGGTCACATGCGTGAAGAATCTTGTTGATTTTGTTGTTCTACTTTGCATTATTTCTAACTTTAGAGGGAAGGGTAGCTTTAATTAAATGAATGCAGACCAGGTGTACAGTCCCTATTTGATACATAGATTGTGGACTTTATATTGACTCAATAAGCAAATAACAAATGGAAACAAAATTTTTTTTCTACTGCAGTAAACAGTGAATACAATAATAAGATAAACGTAGTGGAGTAAATTCATCACAGAGAAGTGCCTAAGTGCACTTGAGTCAAGTAAATATATAAAGTATTAACTTCGCTCTACTTGCAAATATTGCTTTTTTTAAATTTCAGGAAAAGGTTAAAACTTCTAGAAATGTAAACAAATTCATGAGGCCTCTATAGAAACATCAGTAATCTGACTAAACATACAGAGAAGATGGCTGTGATGGAGAAGCAGGATTGGAAGCAATTTTCCTTTAAAGGAAACCGACAAACAAACAAAAAACACACACACACACAATGGCAAAGAGAGAGAGAAGAAAAGAGAACAGCCCGGCTTCTCCAGTTTCGTCAGAAAGCTGACCAATCAGAGATACAGTAAGTACCTCCAGGAGATATGATAATAAATGCAAGTGAACAATCCATATTTTTGCATACTGCTGATTAAGAAAATATGTACAGGGAAGCAGCAAGGTGTGAGAGAGAGGAATGAAGGAACAGGAGACAGAGAGAAAAGGGCAAATTTAAATCCTGAAAATCCATAAGAGCAACTCAAAGGGTCACTGTGACTTCAATTTTAGTCACCTGCTCGTGTTTGTGAATATTTTGTACATTTGTTTCCGACACTGTGCATATGCTCACAAAATAATCATAAATTACAACTAAGCCTGACAGATAAGTCATTTGTTTCGCTTTCAAGTTAAATCTTTGAACAGATCTATCAACAGATAGATCACAAAGACTCCATTTACAGTTTGTGTCACATATTTTCAACGTATTTTCAACTTGTGCTATTGCTTAGTGGTCAGTTAACGAGTGTTTGCTATGGCCACATCTGCTCGTAACCAAAGGAATCACCAAACCAACGAAAGAAGAACCAAATAAATGTTGTCCAGCTGAATGTGCTGGAGAAAAGGTTAGGCGATCTTCACAGTCCAGACAGTTTATCCTCTCGTGATACATTAAGTCTTAAAGTCTTTACATAATTTAATCAGCTGGCAAGTCAGTCTTATTTAAACTGAACTCTAAATCGGGCTAACTTTAAACTGAACTTCTGCTCTGTTTGCTAAACTTTGATTAACAAACAGAACACACACAGCCACCCTCGGAGGCAATTTGGTATCTATGAGGCGAGAGCAGCACGTTGCAGAAAATACAACAAGAAAATGGCACACATGATGAAGGCTGAAGAAGAGTGAGAGAAAGGAGAGGAAGGATATTAAAAAAAAACTGTGGCGATATTGTGATGGAACAAATGAACTCTGAAGGAGGAGAGTGAGGATGGGAGTCGAATGTGAGAGGTGTCTGTGAAACCAGAAGGTGTGAACTCACAGAACCGATGGTGGAGAGAAGAGAGGAAAAGAAGACAGCGAGGAGGAAGGTCAGGTTGAACCATAAATCTACTGCCAAATTTTTTTTTTATTATTAAAGATGCCAAATCCCAGAGTCAACACTGTTTTTGGATTTGGCCCTTTCCCACATTTTCATGCCAAAAACTTGAAAGGAGAACACCTTTATGCATAATTCAATTCTGTCAGGTTGGAGAAGGCTCTGAAACACCACTTAGACACTCATGAGATGCTAAAACACTCTAGTGAAAGCCATGATGAAATTTATTTTTACGGTGAGGAGCTCGTTAAAGCAGGCAGAGCAGGTTGCTTTGCAGGTTTTTTAACGGACTCGTACCTTGAAGCTGTGGAGTAAAATCCACCCACACTGCACAGCGATCATCTGCCGTCTGAAATAATAATCTGAAAGTGGCTGGCGTGACAGAGCCATTTGTCACACATTCTTAGCTATTTATTCATATATTTTTAAGCTAGATACTAGCGTGATCCCAAAGGATGGAGCAGCAGCTAAAAAGGCGTAATCCAAACTTTTGAGAGAATCACTCATCGTCAATTACGCCGGAACAGGTCAGAGGGAAAATTATGAGAGGGAAAGTGATAATCAGCTCCCAAGAGAAAAGTCATGACTCACACATAAAAGACCTTCATAATGAATGCTCTGTGTGTGCGCATTTATGTGTGTCTATCCCAGTGATGAGGAAGAGGGCGATGAAGCGATTAGATACTGCCTAATTCCAACAAGTGATAATCATCTCCTCAGCTTTTGTATCTGGCTGCAGAAAATCTCCATCCCTCGCCATTCTCCTTGGAGAGCTGTTTTAGTTTCAGGTCATATCATTAACACTTTAGTCAGTCCTGCAACCTAAAACTGCATTAACCCTGCCGACCTTCACCTCATCTAGCAATCAGGCTGACATTAGCCACACGAGGGAAGCAAGGAGAATGCAGGAACAGCAACTAAGTTGATCAGTTTAAATACAAAAAACGTAATGCTTTCTTACGCCCAATGCTAAGGGTCGTGCCGTTAAAACCTGCTAACATGTGACGTTCTGCGATAGGTTTCGTCATTGCGTCAGTGTGTGTCATTACGGCGTGCTTTACTGCAACATGTATTTTAGAAACAATGTGTTTTGTTCCTTTTTGCAGAGAAAGATTAGAAGATTGAGGAGGCTTTCATGTCTGTCCAGTAAATGTAAAATTAAGCCTGCAGCTGGTTATCTTAGCTGAGCACAAACACTGGAAGCGGGGAGAGCCAAGTCACCAAGAACAGTGGTGATTATGGATTAAGGATCACTCGACGTCAGAAAGACTCGCCCTGCTGAGGAGGTCCGCATGGTTCTCATTCAAAGGGTGTCAAATACTGCCTATACTGGGTCATTTTTCTGTGTGAAGGTTTTTGGCCTAAAACTCACCCCCAAAAAAACGTGTAAAACAAAACTAAACAGCTAGGAAAAGCAGCGTCTTGATTTATGTGACAGCCACGTTTCCTCTCAGCAGTTTGTGCATATCTCTGAGCCACCATCACTCTGCAAGAAAACACATTTGAACCCCCGGGAGGAGAAAACTGTAGGCTGGTCAGGAATACTGATTTTACAGGAACAATCAAGCAACCAAGTTATTTTAGAAATTAAAATCATCGTTTATGAGCCCAGTATAGATTTCGTTTTTATTGAAGGATCTACTTGTGTTTGTTTGTGACAAAAATGTTGAAACATTCATCACTTTGGGCATCAGATATCTCCTTCAAGGCCTCTGCAGCAGTAAATCTTGTTGCTCTATAGGTCTATTGGCCATGCTTCACTGCACAACAGCGCAATGTAGTAATTAGAAGTGGAAAATGAAAATCTTTGCCACCTCAGTGGAGCAATCCATGAGAAAACTATGAAAATTTGCAGGAGAAGTGGAGAGAAAGAGTCACCAGCAACTTAATATTCAGCTGCGGTCACTTGAAGTTTAACAGGAAGAGCTAGCCATTAGCTTTCTGACCCGGGCTACCTCATGAGCAAGCTGTCAACAAGCCACAGCTTCCTCCCAACAACATAAATCTCACAACTTTGCTGTATTTAAACTTTCTGTGTGGACATAAATGGTAATTTGTGATTTTCTTGGACATACTGCTTGGCAGATTTAGGGGAGCTTCTGTATAAAAGATGGTGGTAGACATACTTTGTTAAGCTAGGGAAGGACTTGGGGAAGATTTCTGACCCCCCTTTAAGCTAAATTAGCTAGCTTTTGGCAGTAGCTTCATTTTTATCATAAAGACGTGACAGGATGATTAATCCTCTTATCTAACTCTTGGCACTAAATTGAGCAAAGTTATTGCATTAAATGCCAAACTGCTACTTTAAACACCCTCCTTTTATCCAAGAATGTACTTGGATCAATAAGCGTACGAGTACGAGGCGTGCACAATGAGTTAATGGACGCTGGCAAACTGAAAACTTTATTTGTTCTGCTGCTGGCAGTGTCGAGCTCGGGGGCCCCTGCCTTCACACGTTTGCTGGAGATTCATTTGTACTCCTGAGAAGATCTGACAGCTTTCATATTTATCTGCTCTGTTGGCAGTGTCGCTCTCAAAAGTGTTTGTCATTGAGTCTCTTAGTTCAGACACAGCAGTGTGTTATGCAAACACAGTCTGCGTCAGTCTCGTTTTTACGTGACGATATGCAACTGTGCTGTGCATGCAGTCATGATATTTCTGCACTTTAATAATCCAGAGAAAGCCTCACACAGCATGCGGAACAACATTTTGGCTGCTTTTGCTCTTTAGGTGATCTGATAAACATGTATGTGAAAAAAACTTACCAGTTTCTGTTACGTGCGCTCCAATCGGAAATTTCTCCTCAGCTGTCTAATCAATTAATATAATTTCAATTACAGTTTTGGTTTCCGATGATTATTAAAACAACACAATTGAGATCAAATATTCTACCTGCCTTCTATTTTGCATTAATGCTCTCGTTTTACCTTGAAGCACATCATTTACCTTATTTTTATTTGCCTCACCATAGAGCCACAATCACTCCTCAACAGGTTGTATTTTCAGCTCAAGCAAATCTACTCAATTAAAAAGACAAGTGTTTTATTTTTAAAGTTTAACAAGCTCATTGTTTTTTCAAAGTGTGACTGTAATAATTGTAATCTCACCGTCAACAAAAAGAAGTATTTATGATTTTTGCCATAATCAAGCAGCTCTGTTATTCCATAATTAACCCGAGTGTTAATAACTTGTTACCATCGGGGACTTAATGTGTTTCCACACATGGACTTTTTTCTTGGGTGGGTCACCCAGATGTATAACAACAAGCGCATTACGCAGACATATTTCAAATTGTCTTGTTTCATTTTTTATTTATCACGTTTCCCGGCTGGCAGGCTGAACGGGATAATGTTGTCTCATTCAGCTGCTCTTCCGAGAGTCTCTCATCCCACTGTCAAACAGACATCCGTAGTTCTTGTTCTGATTTGAGATGCACTTCGACATGGAGGACTACTCTCACCGCACCCTGCAGCAGGTGGAGAACTGCTCTGCTGACCTCACTGAGGCTACAGAACTGAAGAAGGACTACAGTTCTTCCACGGGATGAAGAACTGACTGGTGAAGCAGCTGAATATTATTCACTTATTATTTGTTACAATATATAAATGTATACAAATGTAATACAAACTTTAGTTTGACTTCTTTTCATTCTAATTATACTCAGCTTGAATCTGAAGAAAAAGAAGGAAAGTAAAAAATCTCTCTATTTTCTGTTGCCTACATTGTCGAGGGTGACTTTACCTCTAAATAGAAAAATGTGTACAGTCAGGGGTTAAAGTGGGATTCAGCAGGTGGGGGAACCCTAAAATTGGTTGTAGTGGGTCAGCGTGGGGAAAAGAATCACAACTCACAATAATTTCACGTGTACAAACCCAATATCTGATTTAAAAACACGAAGACTTACATTTAAGCTTTAAATTTCCAGTTCTTTATCTGTACTCAGTAAGTACAGATACCTGAAAATTCTACCTTAAGTACAGTACTGGTTCCTCTGCTATTGCACATATGTGCACATATACACGCAAGCACAAACTGCTACCAGCAACGTACCCTGTCTCTGCAGAAATATTGTGCTGCACATGGAAAAAGCCATCGCAGTGTTACGTAATCCAAGAAGGCCGAGCAGATATCCACGATGGCTCAGCTGACACCCTTCTATACATCATCTTTGCAAATCTCATAAAGGACATGCTATATGAGCCCATAGATGCTACGCCTCTAAAAGCTGTTTTGAACCCACCTCCACCCCAGTTTCTCCTTTCATGCTGTGTCTGACCTGATCATTTCTGATGTCATACATTGTTGCTCTGTTCTCTGTGGGGAGGTCCTGCTGCTGCTTCCTCTAACCACACTCGTCCTGACTGAAATAAAATATTGGAATATGATGCTGTGCTGGAAATATGTCAGGCTGAGATCTTGTTATTTAGGTTGGATCAGTCTATGTGGTGGACGAATAACAGAAAGTAAGCCCACAGGAGCATTAGCTGTTTGTTTTTTTTTTCTTTTTGGCACCACTAAAATGTTTTGTGCATTGCTCATTTGTAATTACCTGTAGCAGAATTAGAATTCCAGGGGTGTATTTACTCAATATGTACTTGAGCTCAAATCTGCAAATGAAACAGGTGGCTGGCAGCTCTGAGTACTATCACACTTGTCAGAAATGAATTGGTAAGATATTCATGGATAGGGAACAAGCGAGATGAGCCATTAACATCTGTTTTTGAAAGACACAAAGCTCACAGGACAAAGTGGTATGTCTGACAAATCTGTGTCTGGCAAGGGAAAGATGGATTTGAGCACACGGCTACTTGGAATAAGTGTAATCTATATGAAACTTTTGTTAAATACACAATCACGCATCTGTGCCACAATTCAACTTTCTACTGAAGGCTGAGGGCAATGAGCAGGGAAAAAATTGGGTTATGAGGCAGCATTTCCAGTTCTGCTTGAGACGTTTTGGTGTGACAGAAGTGAGAGGGAAATGAGGTAACTTTCCTGGGTGACTTGCCAGAGTCTTGACCTCGTTCTACTAAGCTTCAATCTATCTGCAGTCTGTGTGATGCCATCAAAAGACTGACATCCCACCAGCACAGTGACATCTAACCTCCCTCCCTTTCTTTTTTATCTCTCACAAACACACATATATCTTCACACGCTCTCCCTTTCTCCTTCTCCTCTCTCTCTGTGGTTCACTCTCTTTTATGTAGGACATAGTGTGCATATAGATAGATATTTTCAGTGTCTTGGTCCCCAGGAAATTTCACTGGGAAACTTCCAAAGAACAGATCGCCCCACTTTCCTGCCACTAAACTGGAACGGCCAATTTCCCTCCCTCCTTGTTTGACATCTACACACAAAGTGGCACTCTGATACACACAAATGGACACAAATCTGTTGTACAGCCCGTCTGTGTGTGCAACAGGGTCTCACATACACATACAGGCCCCATAAAGATGCGGATACACATAAATAAAACTACAGTCGCGCGCACATGTTGTCATCCCTCAGCACAAAGGCTCTATGTAGGATGTGTAAGTCACATAAAACCCCTCTAAACTGTAGTGACCCAAGGGTGCTCGCACAAAGGAGAATGAAGCCACGTGTTCTACGCACGTTCTGATGTAACCATCCCCTGTGCTATCAAACTAGGGTGAGCGCCGACGGAGGAACCTGGTTCAAGTTTGGAAGGAAAAGGGTGGAGTGTGCAACAGCATCACTGGTGTTCTCATCATGGAAATTTCACAGAATTAGGCTCGGGACACCTCTGAAAAGAACACCAGCACATTTGGTGTCCCAGAATCTCCCTTCTGTGCAGCCTCCACTCGTCATCCCACCATAGCTACACTCAACATGCTAACAGGAACACTGGCAGCCATGCTAGAGTTCCTGTTAACAGTGGCTAGTGGCTCTGCTCTGTGAGGCCATGTTAAGATACAGTGGTGCCCACTGTGGATGAAGCAGGTATGATATTTATTCTTTTTAGCAATCGTTGCCATCTGTTGTCATCAACTGTATATAAAGGATGGACACAACCCCTTCCTCATCTTTTGGTTAGTGAGTTTCTGCAGTGAGAATTTCTCACTATTGCCATCTGACTGTGAAATACTTTGTGATTGACAAGTTGTTAGATCATAAGATTAATCTGGTCTGATTAATCTTCTTTCTGGTGCTAGTAATACCCAAAATTAACTAAATGAACGTCAAATTTTACTCTTCCTGTACTCCTACTGACTTGAAACTAGTGACAGAGGCAATAATAAAGTCAGCAGGAAAGAGTTTATTGAGGTCACAGAACAAGACTCCCATACCAGAAGTAATTCTGCAGATAGAGTGTCACAAAGATTGGCGGTTTAAGGCACCTCATCACAAACTTGCCCTCAGAGCTGGAAGCTTTGCGAGTCTGTGGGTCATATTTACTTAATGGTAAATTGTTTTACGGGTGATTTACAAAAAGTGGTGCTGCTTTCGGCATTAAATATTGGTTCAGCTAGCAGTAATTTGCACTTTCTAAATGATATTAGATCAGTTTGTGTTAAATATTGATAAAGAAACTCCTAGAAATACATATGCAACACGGTCAGTTGCTAAAATCTCTGACTTCTCACATTTTACATCCAATCTTCTCACTGCTCTCTCTTTATAAATGCAGATAGTGCTTTTTTTTCATGCAAAACCCAGTTTGTGGTAGGTCTAACTTACTTGTGATCAATCCTCTTGCTTTTATTTTGAAAGTTCAGAATGTTTCCTATTGTACTGTTAACCTAATTTTTCTTTGATTTTACTTGAAAAACTATCAAGAATGTTCAAAATGGTAAATGTTCTCTTCCAGGGGTTGGGCAGACTCAGATTCCATTGATTTGGACTTCAGCTGGTGACAATAGTCTTTATTCCACTCTGCAGATGTTTTTGTATGCTCCCAGAGACAGCAGCACAGAACAAACATTACTGCAGAAGCAGCTGATTATATTTATATTATATATATTTATATTATATTTATAACTGTGTCTTCATTCCACCTACTTCACATACAAGGGTCAGTTCTACAGGCAGAAACATGGGTGTGCCATGGGCTCCCCAGTTTCACCCATCGTGGCCAATTTGTACATGGA
>VUQG01000958.1:120877-134442 GCA_015106755.1 Etia nguti | reverse complement strand
AAATCTCATCTGCTCCTTCATTAATATTCGTCACTAAGCCGCAGCTCTAGTACCGGTCACCTAACAGCAAATGCTCATATTTGAGCAGGAGCATGCAATTTTCTGGTAGCGAAGCCCTTCAGAGAGTGTGTTTGTTTATGTGTGAAATAAATCCTGTCAATAATAAGAAGCAGAGGAGAATGTACTGCATACAGATCACAGGTAAATGGCTTTTTAAGTATTTTTTCCCTGCCCAAACAAACACTTGGACACAGAAAATAAAGCAGTACCTTAAACTCTGACAGCCATTCCTCCACCACTCCTTGGTCCATAGCCAACATGTTCCTTCATCTGCAGTGGAGTTACCTCTACCTAAAAAAAATAAAAGGAAAAAAAGAAAGAAACTCTGATTAAAATGAACAAACAAACAAAAAACAACACACTCTGCATAATAAATGTTAACATTTATGACAGCAAATATACAGCACACATACAAACAGTCCACACTTGAACAAAGCTCCACTACATTTATCAGCCTTCTTTTTTATTTTTAGTAACTTTCAGAAAAAAAAAGAAAAAAAAAAAAAAGAATTCTGTTACACATCAATGCTCCAAAGAGTAAGTCTCTCCTTCCCCCTCACTCCTCTCCAGACGCACACCTCTGCAGGCGCTGCCTTCTCAACTTAGGCTTACAAATCGAAAAAAATAAATAAATAAAAATCATAAATCACCCACACAGAGAAACCTGGCTGGCTTCTCTTTTCAAGCACTGATGAGAATAATATGGCACGGCTGAATGCAGATGCTTGCTGAACAGGCGCTACAGTTTATATGTCCATAAACAGACAGACAGAGAGGCTCCTCTCCTACTTCAGCTGACATTTTCATGATGCAATGAAATCTCTGCTTCCTCCATTCCTGTTTGTTATTTTTGATATCTGTTGCAGTCCATCACAGGATTCACACTCTGCGCACCCTGTACGGCATGCATGTGGCTTCTTTTCTACTGAAACTCCAATGGCACCTTTTCTTTCTTTGCTTATTGCCTCCTTCTGTGTCATTTTAATTCTTGCTTTGTTGAGAAACAGTATCAGATGGCTCCTACTGCACACTCCTATCTGTTGCCTTTTCATCCTATATGCCCTGCAGTCACTTGGAGAAACTTATAGAAAAATTAAAAAGACAGTTTAACCACAATTCTACACCTACTGCAGTTTGAGTGTAATTAAAAAACACAGCAGTATTCGTTCACTCAATTTCACAAATTTTACTTAAGTTTAATAAAAAAATAAATAAACAGTGTGTAAGACTCCTTAAGGATCATATCTAAGTCAGTATATTTGTATATGTTTTTATAATAAGTTGATTGTCTCTATGGAGTAACACCTTTATTTAATTATGAATGCTAGATGTTAATGCTTCTATAGGTACATGTTCGTCGAGGCTCGAAGGGAGTTGTGAGTCTGATTGTGTTGTTCTGTTAATAGTTTAGTACAGCCACCCCCAAAATCAACAGTACTGCAGGCCACTTAAAAACCAGAAAATCCCATGGGGCGCATCCAATCTTAAATCTTCACTCTACCTAATCATATGCAAAGGACACAAGCTTCAACACAAGAGAAGTAAATTTAGGTCAGAGTAATGAGAACTGTCACAAACTAACTACATCCTATTACCAGTTTTAATTCACTTTTTATATAAATAAAGTCACTAAACTCCATCACCACTTTGGGAATCAGAAGACTTGAGCCTAAAACTACAATTAAATTAATCGTCTTGGGTAAACAAGACATTTTACAAATGTAACAACTTTGCATTTATATCAACAAGACTGCAGCCATGCTAACAGCTCTGGGAACATACCCTTTATATCAAAGATGGCTGTTGTCTTCATGATGTCACCCATTTGTTAGTGAAGTCTTGTTGTGACTTGTTAAGCTGACCAGTTTCGTAATTACCATGGTGGTGTATTCAAACTGTATATTACAACCAAGGGATGGATCCGACTGAGAAGCTGAGGAAAGTGCATGCTTATACAGTAGGAACTGGTAAATTGTTAGTTTTACTATAAATGAGATCTTTTAAAAAAATAAAATTAAAAAAATAACCACCTTGTATTAAATGAGACCTGCAACTTGCAACTGAGTCCATTAACCCATCAGGACAATGTTTACTGAGGTTTACAAGGAAGATTTACACATCAAGACTGCTTTTTGTCACTTTGGCCACTGAAAGAAGGCAATTACGTCTCACTGGCATCATTGTTCACTTACACTAAACCCACATCCATCCAGCGCAGTCTATGCAATTGGACCGTGACTGATAGAAGACCAATATCAATATTTGCCAATGAAAAATCTGATATATCAGCAGATATTTTTTCCTCTTTACACATGAATCATAAAAAGATTCATGTGCTGCTATTTAAGAGTCCGTGTGAAAATAACATGAGAATGAAGTTAAAAAAAAAAAAAAAACTTATTTTGTTGTCACAAATTTGTTTAGCCTCTGCCCAACTCTGTTCAGATCAGCAGGTTTGTGGCGTTCCAAACGTGCGCGGCCAAACAGGGAAGTCGCCGAGTGCCCTTTGGTGGAAAAACTATACAACATAAGCATTCAAAACATTGTTAATTACATGTGTCTTCTTTACTTTGAATTTTCATTTATTGGCTGTTCTAAATGCTGATGCCCTATTATCAGCAATTACCTAATATCCACTGATATATCTGTAGGGCTCTGCAAGTGAAAAGTCATGGACTTCAATTCAACAGTCAGTTGCTTCAAGACCCTCCAATAATAGAGGAAACCCCAACAATCAGACAACCCCAATGAGCAAGCACGTGGTGACAGTGGGAAGGAAAAAACTCCCTTTTAACAATCACCATTAATGTGATGGAAATCCCTGCAGCAGTTTCCCAATGAACCAATAGTGAGAGTCTGCCCAACACCATCCTCTTTAGAGGCATCTGCATAAATCAAATTTTTAAATATTTAATTCTTAAATGTCACATTTTTTTGTATCATTGCAGCAACACATATGTAGATATTGACGACTCCTTAACCAAATCTACAGTGTGACTATCACTGTAAGACCATGGCAGGCCAGATACCACCTCTGTGCCTCTCTGATGGATGCTCTGTTTTCAATGAATGGTGCCTGCGTCGTGTGCCCACTCTGAGACTGCAAGTACAAGGCTAAATTGACTGTTGAATGCAGACTCAAATTCCATGTTTGGTATGTCTGGTGAAAGAGGCTGAGGAAAAGAAAAACAGGGAAGGAAAGAGTCCTTTTATGCTCATACCTGTCACACAGAAAAATGTACTGAAATTTGGTGCCGGGAAGATGGCATATTTTCAGTTTAACACTACTCCAATGTTTCACTTCTTAGATGAAAAGATACACAAGTGGTTATTAAAAAGGTCTTTACTTTCACCTCAGGTAGAAGGCTGGCTTTGAACGGTAACATTACGCAACATATTCTGTTAAAGAAAATACTCTAAAAAACAAAACACATTCTGTAGATTATAGGACAGATATTAATAAGAAAATCTCCTAAGAAGCACACACAACATAAAATGGTAATTTAAAAAAAAATAGTTTTGGGGTTTTTTTTTGCCTTCCTTTCCCTGCCCCTCTTTTACCCATCCACTTATCCTCCTACACATCATTTCTCTTTCCTCATCCTCTCTGCCTCCGGATGCCTTTATCATGCATTCAAATGCTTCTTTTTGTATTACTCCAGTGCTTGGTCCCTTCATGGCAGCCAGGTGTCTATTTATGGACTCCACCAATGACAGGAATGACGAGGGGGGAGGGGAGCCAGTGACTCATAAAATGTGGAAGGATTATAACGCAGAATAGCCTCCATTTACAGAAATTAGTCCTTTGTGGTAGCCTGTTGTTCTGCTCTTTAACACTGATGAGGACAATGAGGACAGCCAGCATATGCTGTTTAATGGCAGACTAACTTGAGTAACAAAATAAAGACTGTGATTAGACTGAAGATGAGTAAGACTTGTGAGAGGACTTCTTCCTCCTCCTACAGAATCACTTTTAACCCAACTATTGTGTCCACACTGGCGTCTGGGGCATGCCATCTACATCATATGGCTCCAGAAAAAGACACGTGAAAGCTACAATCACCAGCTGCCAGCCTTGCTGCCTACCTATGTGATATACTTGCCTTCAATCCCAGCAGCAGGAACAAACTGCAGTGACGTAGTTAGATGCACGGCCAGTAACAAGATACACAGAATGAATAAGCATGTAAAGACAATGGAAAAGGGTTAAGAGTCAAATCAGCTCAACACTGAAGGATACACGCAATTAAGTAATACTAAGAGGAAGAAGTCAGACCATCCCTAATATGCAGATTATTCTTGTCATTGAAACCAAATCAATAAATTTGTCTAATAACCAGTTAGAAATGGAGAACAGAGGCCATTTATAATTTCCAAAGAGCCAAATAAGGAAGTAGCTGGCTCAACTTACAAGTACCCTTCGCAGAAACATGTGACAGAAACTGTTACAAAACAGGAGGCTGGAAAAAACATATGAATGAATAACATATTCAAATCAATACCCAGGTATATTTTTTTTCAGTCAAACGACGCGTCAGTCATTCATTGTTAATCTTTTCAACTTTATGACTGACGTAGTTCAAGATAGGATCAGCATACCAAGTATTCATGGACGTGCCTGGTGAACATTAGCATCAGCTGATATCGGCCTTGTTGATCACCATTTGTCTGTTTTGTCTGTGTCGTTTAACCAGCGTGAAGAAGAAGTGACAGGCTTTTAATTCAGTTATTTTATAAACTGTATATGAAAGACCTTTTCAAGGTCCCCTTGCCTATTTTTTTGTTTTTTTAAAAACACCCTCTTGCTCCCTGTGCTTCTCTCATCTTCACGCACAGACATGAACATGGGTCATGTTCATGTCACAGACTGTATACAAAAGACGAACTTAGCTGGAGGCCTCACAGGGATGTTGCTTTCAGTCAATGGATGACCGAAAGCTCTGGCTTATTATTTCCTGCCATTTTATAACAGTGATCAAGAAATCTACAGTACTGACCTATCAGTCATAAAATAAAAAGACCACTGACTCATTATGAAAATGTTTATTAAAGTCATAGATCAGGGGAGGAGTAGGGTAGTTTTCTCATAGACCTCTGTACAATATTAGAACCTGACAGACATTGTTTTTTAAAGACTGATGCCAATATCTTATGACTTAAAAAAAAAAAAAAAAGTAATACAAGCATGTTTTTTTTGTTTTAAATCACCTTTCTCCAACTGCAAATTATGTTCTTTAAGTTAAACTTTGTCAATATTATATTGACAATATTATTCATTTTATCCGGTAAGATAAAGTTATCGCACTTATTTTTTGGTTCGTTTGTTGTTTGCTGCCAAATGAGATCGTCAAGCATACCAAGATTTCACTAAATCAGTCTGATATCATCATGCAAATAAATGGGGTCAAGTTGGCAATTACATGCAATTTGCCTGATAATGCAACAGTTAATTATGATAAATCATCAGAAATCAGACATATGTTGCTGTCTGCATAGGCAGACATTGATATTTAACGATTACATTTGTGCTCAGCAACCTTATTGTTCTATAGGAATACAATCAGAATACAACCAGCTGGCAGCCTGTTGAGTCAAGTCCCTTCGAGTTGTGCTCATTGACAAAGACTCATTCAGACTAATGACAACATGTTGGATATCCATCTGCATTTATACATTAGACAGCAATTATTTTCAAACCTTAAACAAACAATCTCTCTGAGAGTGACTGTAGTCAGTCCAAATCAGGCTGCAACTGTTTGCAGAAAGGTTGCCTCCTATCAGCCGAGCTGTGCAATTGCTTTGCGATCAAAAGTGGTGGTGGGTGTGAAACACTCATAAGCTCTGGGTAACTGTTTAATCACCACAAACTGCAACAGATTGGAGAATATAGGGAAAGAAAAAAAACAAAAAAAACAAAAACAAGTTTTTGTTTTTGTAGATGCAAGGAGGTTGCCATCTTATTTTTTGCTCATGTGACTGAGCTATTACCTTGCTCTGAATTAGGAGGTAGCTTTGTCAAGTTAAGTGTGTTGGCTTTTCAGCTGAGCTGACTTAATGAAACTTTCCTTGGCTAATGTTATCTCAGGATGGTTGGCATGAGATGGGCATTCTTAGAGTAATTTAATTCATTTTATAAAATATTGATATTTGGTGTCCCTTTATCGATATAATATTGCAACGCAACATATAACTATGCTATATCGACACACACACGCACGCACACAGATAGGATGATAACTCAATTTGAAACTACGTTAAAACCACAAGAGACAGCGATGCATACAGCACATAATAACCTGTTTCAAAGACTTCTAGCCTCTATTGACAAACTGCAGGCAGACTCAATCATCTGGTGGAGGAAAATAGAAATGTAATCGTCTTGGGAGTACACTATTGAGCGTAATTATGTCATTAAGCAAGTGTTTACCTTCCATCTCGGTCTGGCTAACTTGTTAGTGGTCTCTGTGTCATTACGCGCTCCCTAATCAAGACAGAAATCAATACAAACAGGAGGGAGCACCCTTGCACAAAATGATGCAGCAGCTGATGAGTTTTCTCTGTGCAACTCAATCACGCTGACCAGTAAACACATGAATAAACCAGCGTCAAGGATAAGGCGGCAGAGCAGGCTTGACAAGCAACAGCAACAAATCAATGATGTGCTAAAGAAGTAGATGTGAGATTAAAGGAGAAGAGTTGCAGATGGGCAGTCCTGGAAGATAAATGGAGCAGAAATCAATGGATAAATGAAAAGCGGGATGGTGATATCTGTGATTGGGTATGAAAGAAAACCCAAGGGGTGGATAACTCAAGACAAGTGAGACAGCAGGGTCCACTAGAAGTACATTCAGAGAGCAGACACCTCTGATCTAATATTAGTCATTTACAATATTACTCTGTGACAACAATGCTCATTACAACATTACAATACTTTCTCACGTGAAAATGTGGGGGCACAGCAATGGATTATTTGCAAACTAATGGACTAAAAATAATAAACCCAGTGAAAGTCTTCTCACTAAGCTTCATAAGAAACAGACTGCTAGATTTTACTCAGTCATGCTAACAGACAAACTTCCTTGGTGGGGGTTATAAAAGCAGAGACTTCATCGGGTTTTGATGTTTGCTGCCCCTGGAAACCTCTCAGTCTCAGAGACAGATGAGATAAGGAATGATACTGTCACACATACACACACACCCCTACGTCCCTGTGACCTAGACAAGCTCAAGGAATATCCTACATGTTAAGTAGTTTAACCACAGAGTTTTGCAAAAAGCTGACAGAGCCAGCTACATGGCAGAAAGCAGCAGAGGATGTGTCATGGATTGTACAAGTGTGCCTGTGCAAGTGTGTTTATTCAAAGTCTGGTTTGACAAAACCTGTTCCTGTGAGCTAGCAGAAGTTGACAGCTCATTCCCTGCGATTTTTACACCTACCCTACTGTTTTGAACTCTCTTATGCGCACAAAAACACGCACACGCACGCACACACACACACTGGGCTGCCAGTCTAAATGAGCTTATTTGTGACTCCTCCTTCCAAGGACTTCTTTCAAAACAAAGGCTTTGAGTTTACATTTCTAATCCTTGCTGCGACCTTGATGACCTTACAGCGTTGATGCACAACCCCTGAGGCAGACATACAATACCCCAGCATTTCCTTCACATGGTTTCATACAAAAGCCACATTTAAAAGACACACACACCTGTCTGGGAGAGCTGAAGCAGAGAGAGTGAGAGAGAGAGAGATGAAGCATGTCCAAGTGAGACTGAATTAGGGTGACACCCACACACATGTATACATATCTGCCTGCTGACTACATCATTTCCCATTACACACATACTTCGGAATCGGAACCTCCTTTTTTTTTCGGAGGAAGTTGTTTAGGCCAATGGGAGTGGACGTTTAAATGGAAGGGAGAAGAAAAGAGAATGACGAAGCGGGTGGTTTTAAGAGTGACTGAGCTGCCCCAGCTGCTTTTTCCTGTGGTACAGGGTTCAGTTACAGAAACTGCTGCTTAGCAAAACAATGAGAATCCTACTTACACTGCTAAACCAAGGAATAAAAGCTAAAGGAATGAAAGACAACTATAAAAATGAATGTAATAAAGTAAAATAAAACCTACAGTAGCAAATTACCCACACCTGACTTCAGATACACTTTAACTGTTATACTAAGCAACTAGTATCAAAAAGAGGAACTAAAAACAAGATTGTTTAACCTGAACAGAAACAGAAGTTATTAAGGAACTACTGTAATCTACACTGTGGTTTGTAAAAGCAAAGTTAAAGGCAGGGTTGTGCAACTGTGGTCAAAAAAGGGGAAGACAGGAAAGAGCCTCCATCATGCCCAGAGCTTACAGTTTTACCCCACCTCCTGCTAAGAGCAATTTACACTTTTCAGAAGACTTTAACGTTTTATTTTGACATCTCTCTTCAGTTTATATCACTTCTCTTTTACACTGTCTGTTGGCATCTTCTTTATTTGGACTACCTTAACTCTGTTGCATCACCGCCTCCCACCTTGCTCTCCCCCTAAGGTCTTCTTCAATAGGAGATTTCGTGTAGCTTTGGGGGAAAGGGGATGGGCGGGGGTCTGTTTTTCTGCTTCTATTTTCTTTCATCCGTGCAAACATATAGCTGAGGACTGCCTGTAGCTAAGTAGAAATGACAACAGAGTCTGTGGTTTGTGTGTGGTTTTCACTGCTGAGGGAGAAAGAGAGAGAGACCCAACAGCGAGGAATCCTCTTATAGCAGCCTACGCTCTCCTCTCTTGCCTCTAAGCTAGCGATGCATCTTCGTCCCTCATCTTGCCCCTCCAATTCTCTATCCTCCTGCAGCAAGTGATTAAAATAAGGGTTTTGCTTTTCTTCCAATTTTAACACTTCCTTTTCTTTCCCCTCCTCATGCTTTGTTTCAGTTCATCCTGTTACAGTAAGGCAACTCACTTGTAGCCTCCTGCAGACAATTAGCTTGATTTTCAAGGTTTCCTTATGGAGTTAAAGTGCTACATGTAATGGCATTTATAAGTACAAAATACAGCTTAACCCATGCCATGCCATGCCTGTGTGTGCAAAAGATACAGAAACAAATGAAAAATGGAAGAGACCGCAACAGTTTTCACCGCTCAAATTGCCAGGAAATTTCATGAACCCTCTGGCACGGATGACCATCCATGATGCCAGATGACAGCAGAGCCTGCACGATCTTTCTGCTCCATGACCTGCTGTGCTTCACTGTCAAAAAGCATTAAGGGCCCTAAGACACTTGCAGCCGCGGATGCCACACATTAACAAGCCTAAATTTGTGCCTGCAGACACACACACACACACACACACACACACACACACAGACCCACCCAAATGACATTACATTGACAGAGCACCCAACCAACAAACCCTAGGCACAGCCTCCGCCAAAGGTCAAAGGTAAACACACACACACACACACACACATATGGGAAGCAAAGGACAAAAATGAATTAAACGCTAAAACAAAAAAACTGCCACACAGCAGAGGCCTTTTTTGCGAAGGTCACAGAGAAGTAAAACAAGCAGCTTTAAACTTCTGAGAGCATTTACTCGCAAGGCTCTGTGGCTTCACACCAGCCCCCCTATACAGGAAACCCCAGAACAGGATGAATGGTGTGGAGAAAAGCGGCATCACATGACAGCTATTAGAAAAATTCTAACGACGCATTATCCAACATGCCCGTTTGTGGTGGTTTCGCTTCCCCTGTCACGAACAAAAATCACTTGAGGAATCTCAGCAAGTGCACGCACACACACCTGCACACAGCTGTTACCAAACAGGATAAAGACAGGTACAAAGTCTGCCCCTGCCTCTACGACTGATGGGACAGAAGCAAAATGGTAGCAAAGAATATGTCGTTACTATGATAAGTTGGAAAGCCTCCCCCCCTCGCCTGCTGTGTTATATCATATTATTTAGTTGATTTAAGTAGGATCCTACCTGTTCCTGGGCGCTGCTAACCAGCTAGTCTCACACCCTCACGACTGGTTATACACCTTCTGTTTAAAAAAAAAACCAAACAAACAAAAAAAAAAAACACGAGAAATTCTGTCCCGGCGCACTGTTAGCTCAATGGGAAAAATACATTAGCTTTCTCCCGCCGTTCACTTCAGATCATTTTTTAGCCCGTATCAGCCAGAGACTGTAAATTAATCCCGAGCCGTCACACTCTCTCAATATCGCCTTGCTGAATGACTTCGAGCTGTCACTACGGTTGCTTACAGATTAGCTAGTTAGCTGGCTCGGCTAAGGGGCGACTCTAGGCAAACTGAGGAAGTTGCTGTTTACTTACTGGCATGCTATCTGTCAGCTTCCTACTATCACCGTCCTCTGTCGTTCCGCTAGGACGAGTAAACGGCTATCACTTCGCTACTCCATAAATCTCCTCAATAATTCAACAACATCACCTCATTCCATCTTCATTACTTTCTCCACTCAGACTACCTTTTAGAGAAGAGGACGCGCTCTACACTGAATGCCAGGCTTCTCAGCCAATAAGAGAGAAGTATATAATCCAATTGCCGCACGCCCAACTAAACCATCCAATCAAATTAGACACGAGGACCGCAAGTTAATAATTTCCACGATCACGGTAGGTTGTCACTGTCAGTCATCGCTCTCTGACAGCCAAGTGATTTGTGAAATCTGCTATTAATGAAGAATAATTGCTCTGTAAGAACACATGCGGGATATTAATTATCGATTTTGACTACTTATTAAAAATATGAATGTTAAGGAGTAAACTATAAAAAAATAACCAGTTAGCATTTTTAACCATCATATTTGACTAAAAAATCGGCCCACGGTCTATATTCAATATTTTTCCTCTATTTAATCCTCTTTGTTTTTATGTGCCGAGTATTTTCATAAAAAAATGAAGTGTTGCTTCTCTTTTATATCACACTTTACACCTAATTAATCCAAAGCCAAATGCAGAAGCACTGCTCCAAAACTGTCCCTCTCTGTTAAATAATAAATGACCATGGGACAATGGCCTCTAGAACAATGGATTTTTGGAAATTAATTATCAAGATGGCATATGACCATGTGTTGGTGGGCTTTTAGGTTAATAACAATGGGAAAACTGCGGTTTTTAATCAGTTAATAGAAGTCTGTATATTGAAACAGTAAAACACCACACACACAATCACGGCCAACCTCCAGTTTAGTTTTCAGCTGCTGTTGCAGTCAACTTTCATGTCATATCATGTCAGTTCAGTCACGTCTGGGCAACATACCAGGCTTAATATGAAGTTCGCAATCTGTTAAAGCAGAGTCCAGACAGAGTTTTGGAAAAAGCTTCGCAGAAATCAATGAACCTATTCTGATAAACAAAACACACACACACAAAGTAGTGGCACGTTTATAAATTGAATTTTTGAGTTCAGACAAGCTTTGTCATTGCGGTGCTATTTCTGAAAATCTGAAGAGTATGAAACGATAAGTGGCTGTTAGATAAAAGTGAAGCGGCATTGCCCCCTAATGTTAGCTAGTGAAATTACACGTATTCAGGAACTAAGGGGAGCTACTGTGCTCATTTTCAACTCCACAAGTTGCCAGATCCACATTCCCCATACCACCAGAGATGCAGACTTTTGAACTGAGTACTAGTAACAATGGTCCCTCCTCTCTTTAGTCCAGAGGATGGGGCTTCCCTGTTTTCTGATTTGATTCGTCTGACCACATTGCCCAGTCCAATGTGGTCAGACTGGGCAATGTCTGACCACATTGGACGAACACTGCTGACAGCAGTGTTTTTGATCACATGTGGTTTCTTCTTTGCATGATACACCTTTAACTTGAATTTGTGCATGGCACAGCAAAGCATGTTCACAGACAATGATCTCTAGAAGTGTTTCTGTGCCCATGTAGTGATTTCCATGACAGCAAAATGCTGCCATGGAAATCACATTCATTTTTTCAGCCTTGTCTCTTGTACACAGAGATTTCTCCAGATTCTTTGAAACCTTTAAATGGCATTATGCACTGTAGATACACAGAGATATTCAAAGTCTTCACGATTTTACATTTAAGAACATCATTCTGACATTGTTCCACAATTTGTAGATGGAGTTTCTGTTGCCAGTGAACTTAATTAGTAGCAAAATATTCCTCCATCTATTTATTTTTAGTGCCACTTACTTTTGTAGCATTTTATTTCCCCTGCTCTGTTTTTGAGATGTTTTGCTGCTATCAAATAATTAGCTCTTTTTTAAATTTCACACTTTCTCAGGTCAAACATTTGATGTGTTTTCTGTATTCTGTCATGAATTTTACATATTTTACACAGAGTTCCAACTTTATGGAAATTGGGTTTGTATTTTCTGATTGACTTGTCTTCCTATGTTTTTATATCTTTTGATTATCTTAAATGTACAGCACCTTGGTCAACAGTTGTTGTTTTAAATGTGCCATATAAATAAATTTGACTTTTACTTTCCTACCAAACAGAAGTTTTGGACAGCAGGTGGGCAGATCTATGACCATATAAGGGATATCTCCTCTCTTATGGATCATACAAAGCTAAATCTAGAAAAAAATGTCTGAAATTGAGTATTTAAAGTAGTTTGAAGCTTTAGCTTTTGGCTTTTACATAGTTACACACATGCAGAGTTTATTATTAGAACCTTAAGCCAGGTTAAGTATGAGTATCTATCACTCTAACAATAAATATTACCGAATGTAATGACATAAAATAAGAAAACAGAAAAGAATGATAGGTCCCCTTTTTGTTCGCTATGCAAACACGAAGGCCTATTTAAAGTGTTAGAATAAGTTTCTGTTCTAATAAAAAAAAAAAGAAGGAGATATGACAGCCTTGATGTGATTGGTGGGGATATTTATGGAGATTAGTCAAGGTGTATTTGACAGACAAGTATATGCTCACAAGGCTATCCATTTGTTTGCCAAGAATGAGAACAAGATGGACAGCTTTTGTAGCATTTTAGTTGTTACAAGCCACCTGGAGAGTATAACCCATGGAAATGCTGTACTTGTTCTGCATTGTGGTCAGTTAAAACAAAACTTTTAGAAAGGTGTGTGCACTACAGATGAGCCCCTGCTATTTGTGCAGCCTCAGTGAGAACTGCTGCGGCCTGTTGTCTGTATCCTTGAGACAACTCTTTGGCCCTCCTCACTTCCCTCATGTTCTCCTCCAGGTTCTCACTCAGTCTCCCTTGCTCTTGGTGAGTTTCTGCTGCCTTCTTCACTTGCTCAGCCATTTTATCATGGCTACGGAGCAACCAGCCGATAAGCTCTTGAAGGGTGGTCCCCTTTGAAATAGTGATCCTGGCGCTGTCAGAAGCACCCTTCAGTTCGTTCTGAGCCTTCTGCAGACGTGGAGGCAGCGGCTTCCCCTCACCTGCGCCCTCAGACCACACAGGAACCACATTGAGGAAGAAGTCGTAGCCCTTCATCTTAAGAGAGACCTGGTACGTTGGTTCTGGAAGTACATGAGTTTTTTAAAAATGGGG
>VUQG01000958.1:90244-110303 GCA_015106755.1 Etia nguti | reverse complement strand
CTGTGGGACTGCAGTGTTTGAAAGCAGATAGAAGCTTTTAGGTGGTGACAAGAAAAATCACAGTTTGCCTTGTTACTAAGGCACATTAGTCTTTTTAACCATGTCGAAGAAACCAGGAGGGACACAACCCAACTAACCAGTGTGTTGGTAGTGGATAGCTCCAAGCTGGGTGTTCAAGAAGACTTCTCCATAAACCATGCCTAGGACCAAAGCTTGCACCTGGGGCTGTGAGGGTGTCGGTGTGGCCTCTCGAAACCAGAATCCTGTCACAGCTACAGCCAGCTGCAGGTGGAGAGGAACGGAAGCTAAGGCTGACTGCTTCACACCCAAGACTTGTAACAGGGCACCGAGTCGGACTGCTGCAGGAGCCTGGAAAAAAAATGAAGGAATAATGTTGGAAAATACAATACAGATCATGTGGAAAACTTCTACTTCCAGACAGATGCTAAACAAATACTGATTCTGGAAAATGTTTACCTGACCAAGTCTATCTAGGTGTACATGGTTTCTCAATGGAACCGCCTCCACTTCGTTCTTCTTCAAGTTCCGGTCCAAACGATCATACTCTTCCACTGAAATGGGAGCGCCCTGAGCCTGGACTGTTGATGAGCCAGCTGCTTGTTCCTTGCTAAATGCTGTATTTATGCTCTGACCCCTGCCTCCACACCCTCTTCCTCCTTGCCCTCTCCCACCTCTCATTCCCTGTCTATTTTCTTGCATCCTCATATCTTGTATTTCGCCTCCTGACCCCTTCATTGGCTGTGCACCTCCAACTCTTCCTTCAGTTGCATTATCTTGAGATCTGTGCAGTAATATCCCGTATACAGCCTGCCGAATGGCTCTAGAACTACAGTGGCTGCTAGCTAGTTTGCTGTTCTCCACCTGCGGGATAAGAAGGACCCTGCGCATCACCAAAGCATCAAGCACCAAGGGAGGGAGCCGACCCTGAAGTGCTGCTGTAGACAGGCACTCCGGCAGCTGTGCCAACCCGGAGGTCTGCCCTCCCTGAACTGCCTTACCTCCAGAAAACCAGCGAGCCACAGAGCTCGGAGCCTTGATATGGTACTCCTGCATACACGTCAGTAGCCTGGATGCGAGACCACCCTTGTGTCCTCTTTTGCCCTCACAGCCTTCCTCCCCCATTAGGCTGCTCACTTCTTCTAAGGCCTCAGCCACAGTTTTAAAAGAGGACAGCCAAAGAAGGAGGCCTTCAATACGAGAAGGGGGTGATCTACCTTTACCCCTGCCGCCACCTCTCCTTAACAGACTCGCATCTAACAGAGAAAGAAGAGTTTCAGTATCTTTTGGAGTTCCGTAGTCATTTCCAGTCAGAACAGCACATAAAGGGAGCAACTCGGGGTTCATGGCCCCGAACAAGCGACACAGGCCGGCAGTGGTGTAGCAGCGAGCTGAGATGTAGCGTTGTGAGGCTTTACCATTAAGGTTGGTCCACTGGAAAAAACGGAATGGCAGATAACCTCCTAAGATCAGAAAACAATTGAGATAGATACCACATGAGAAAATACACACTGCAAAATACTGTTACCACCAAAGGGCTATTTTGAATCTGTGTTAAAGTGCAGAGACTACCCACACCTGGAAGGTCAAAGATATAAAAGTCACTGTCATTTGTCAGCACTGGGCATTTCCACTCTTGCGCCAAGCACGCAATCTCCCAGTCAGCCTCGGCTGGACACTGGATGAGTGGGACTCCACTCTGGATGAGGACCTGAATGAAGACATCTCTTGTAAGAATGGGGAGAATGGAGCCATTGCGGCCTTGAGAGAGGTTGTCTGCCTCTTTTATCTTGGACTGCAGGCGCTGGCGTAGAGTATCAAACTTCTTGTTGCTGGGGTCCATCCCTAATAATTATTAAAAAGATAGGAAATCAGATGTTTGCAAGTGTTATAGCAATATATAATATGAAAAATGTTTTTTGCTTTAGGTTTGGCAGATTAAAGATATAAGCAACAAAAGCAGTCATGAAAAGGTAAAGGGTAAAAATTCTAATAAAGTTTGATGATATAATGATTTAATAAGTTACAGATCTCTGTTATTACAATGAAAAGCAATATAACAAAGATGACTGAAGGAAGTTAAGATGCCCTATTAAAACTTATTGAAATTAAGGGGAATGTTTACTAAATGAGGTGAGTCCTTAAATTGAAGACATTAGATGATGCTGTACCCAATACAGAGAACTTTAAAAAATAAAATAAAAAAATAATAATTTTAAGCTGTCCCCTTTTTGAAATGTCTACATCCTAACTTGACGGCCTTGTATAAAGCATCTTTACCTCCATCCAGAACCACATATGGCTGGATGTTACAGGTCGCCAGTGCAGTGAGGAACTGGGTGAGCAGGGAAGCAAAGGCATCGTAGTCCCCTCCATGCAGCTGATCCAATCCGTGGTTAAAGTACAGGCGGAAATAAAGACTGCAGCCATCGATAACGAGCCGACTGTCCCTGAACTTCACATCTTGTAGGAAGTGTCTGTTCCCCTCCACAAAGGTGGTCAGACCATGGACGCCCATTACATCTCAGGGCCCAGGACGAGTCCCTGGAGTGAGATGATGTATAAGATATGGTACTCACGATGGTTAAAAGGCACGATAGGCAGTTTCTGTGTGCTTCTGTGCAGATATTGCAATCATGCAATAAGCGGAACATAACTGCCAGAAAATGACAGGAGTCACAGTTCGCTCCAATGTGAAGTAACAGACACAGAGAATGTCGGCTGGAAAATTATGACTCATTGAAAGTTATTGCAACATAAAACTTTGAGTAACTGACGACAAATGACATTCAGAATTAGCCATATTTAGTAGAGCATTAAATGTTTACGAGTTGTACTAACCAATGACACTTTCTTCTCTTTACTTGCTTGAGTGTTTTTCTGTCTTGCGCAGTTCCTCCCTTGTACTTCAAAATAAAGTTCCTGGCTAGTTACAAACGTGTGTATTCTATTGTAAACAAGATAATATTTAATTTTCAGCTATATAAAAAAAATCAGCAAAGAACACGCACAAATAAAGCCATAACACTCTAGAGAATAATGACAGTTAAATTTTAATTAATTTGAAAAGCCTTACGCTGAATTGCGTTTGCGTTCTCGCGAGAGAACACGAGAACGCAAACGCTAGCGAGCGCGCTAGCCAGTTTTGTTCTCTCGTTTGAAAAATAATTACGCTTTATTACGACTACAATGTCCGGAGGAACAAACCTCGGGATTCCCGGGACAAGTCAAGCCACCTTAGGTGCATTTGCACACCGAAAAAAAGACAGCAGCCCGTCCGCTAGGTTTTGGGAGAGTCCGGATACTTTAGCCCAGCTGGAAATGGTGCGACAGTGGATCGGGAAGCACTACAAAAAGGTAGTTAGCCGACCAGGAAGCTAAGCAAGATGCTAGCCGCTCCCCCTCCCTGTTAGCAAGCCCGGTGGGTCACAGCGTAAACAAACGGTTACGTGTTCACACTGGCTGTCTAGATATGGAGAAATTAACTCAACTGACCCTGCACAAAAGGAAAAGTATACAAAAGTGAAGTGCAAATGTAGCGCAGTCGTATCACATGTAATTACAGGTGTATATAATAGAGTATTGAGTGACACGATAAATAAAAATTCTACTCGTATCTAATTTAAAACCCTCTCTGTTTGTTAGTATGTGCTGGCGGATGCCCCATCTTGCCAGGTCCTGGCTGCAGTCACCATGCAGCTTCTCCAGTTCCAAGAGGATGCATTTGGCCGACAAGCTACCAGCCCTGCACTCACCAAGCTGCCCGTGAGTCTATCTCTCACTGCCTACCTGATTGTCGTCACAAGTGACTTTAAAATGCCTGATAGAATTGGCTTTTAAGTCGCTGTAAGTGTCTAACTTTGACTTTGCAGTGTACTTGGAGTATTAAGGTAGTAGTAGACTGATTATTGATTGATGAGTTTAAAACTGTGGAAGCATGCCTGACACTTAATAGTGAAGAGGATAAAAAAAAACAACAACACACAAGTATGAAAGTTGTTCATGTTCATGACCCAAACCGAGAAGAAAACCTTGTTGATTTCTCTACAGGCACAGTGCTTCCTTGACTTGCAACCAGGGGGTGGACTCTGCCACATTCTTGGCACTGCTTACAAGTTCAAGTTTGATCAAGGCTGGTGGGTAGTTTCCCAATATGATTCCTGTGGGATCTCATTTGCTTCCACCTGTGTCCTTAATATCTCTTTGTTCCCTGCCTATTTTCACACAGGCGAAGGTTTGACTTACAGAATCCATCAAGGACTGAGAGGAATGTGGAGATGTTTGGTACAATTGAAAAAGCACTGATCCAGGTGAAAACCGCAAATCCCAATACACACAACTGCACACACATGCACACCAAGGACTGTTCCTTCACGAACTTGAATATTTGTCACAACAGAACAACTGCATGTCATTGCCTGTCGTATATCTGGACCCTACACTGGATCAGGATCTGGCTGGCAGACTAACTGGCATCATCACCAAACATCAGGTAAAGTACTGCAAATAGGCAGGAGATTATTTGTAGCTCAGAGTGAGACTGAATGTATGTGATACAGTAGTTGGATTTCAGTGCTACCAATTCACGGTTTGTCCCCCTGCAGGGTACTGTCACCGAGGACAGAACACTTGCCAGTCATCACATATACCCCTCCCCTCCCTCTACAGAGGAAGGTTGGTTAAGTTTTGTACGTGTATATGTGTTTGCTGATGCTATAATGCCTAACACTTACATAGCTTAAATACATTTTGTATACAAATCTGTTTTTAGATGAGTGGATGCGTCCTGTCATGCGGAAAGACAAGCATGTCTTGGTACACTGGGGCATGCACCCTGACAGGTAACGCAAGCGCGCACACACACACACACACACAGGTGCTCACACACAACACTTGACCAGCATCAAGTGACAACGTCTCTTGTCTCTTACAGTTATGATAGTTGGCTGTCATCGAGTGATGTTGAGGGAGAGGTTGAAGAGCTGCCACATCCAGAAAGGCCCTGGAGGGTTAGTATGGCACCACATACGTCACGCTGTCAGGAGTTGGTTACTGCTGCAGTTACTGAGTGATGTTTGTCTTCAGTTTTCTTTATCAGACAGAATGTGATTGTCAGTGGGGACATTAAGGAACCACGCGTACTATAAATAATAGAGAATTTTATATAATGTCTAAAAAATTTACAGAAATTTTACAGCTGACTGAATCCTATTCATTTAGCGTGCTCTGTATTCCTTTCTGACACTTGATGAGATACAGAAGTATGCATCACTCATTAATATTCAATTTGTGTGGGTGGGTGTGTGTGCGTGCGTGTTCTCCAGGTCCATGCTGGTTGGATTCTGGACACGGATGTTTTCAACGAATGGATGAATGAGGAAGACTACTGTGTTGACGAAAGGAATGTGCCAGTCATCCTCCGGCAGCGTATTCACCTCCAAGACGACCAGGTTTGTGTGAAGCAGTAAAAAAGGCACTGGTTTGTAGGCTTAGGAAGGGGTTCCCCTTTTACTAATGTGCGCTTACGTTTTAACAGTTTAATCAACCGCAAAAAGCGGGTGTGATCCTGTTGTGTGATTCGTTTGTTCTCAGAATTGTAAGCAGACACGCTTCTTTTCCCATTTCAGACAATCAGCAGTGTTTTTCTCCTAGAAATTAAGCTGTCAGCTTCACAAAGTTGCAAATCCTACTCTTTTTTTTTCAGAATAGTCTCTATTCCGTTTTTAGTTTTTCTCCAACTGCCTTTAACCCTTTGTTACAGGATCCAAAGTCTACACCCTCCAAAAAGAGAAGGCGCTCCCCCTCTCCTCCCTCCTCTGAAGGCAGGAAGAAAGGAAAGAAAGGGTAAGACATAAGTGTTTCTTTTAATAAGGGGCTGTGCTTTTGGTTTGTCATACCAGGTATCACAGTTAATTTGTGTGCTCACACACAGGAGAAGGCGTGGACAACAGGACGAAGAGCCAGAAGAGGACCTGACCAAAGACATGGAAGACCCGACTCCTGTGCCTAACATGGAGGAGGTCATACTACCCAAGAATGGTGAAACTCTTGAAGACAGTGTCCAAAACTCATTAAAAATGTGTAAATTTCCTCTAAATTGTTTAAATGTTTTTAATATTTTCTTATCTGATCAATGTAGTCAACCTTAAGAAGGATAGTGAGAACACTCCAGTGAAAGGAGGGATCATGGCTGACCTAGGTAGGCCTGTTTGTGCCATCATAAATGTATACAGAGAAGTCTTGAAACATCAAAATATTTTTTTAAAATATGCCATTCTTATGTTTATGTGTGATTTTTGTTTTTTTACATCCTTGTAACCACTGTATCTTTTTCAGATGACCAGGAGGATGATTTCCCAGGACGGGTAAATATGATGTCATTAAAACATTTCTAATTGTAGGAATGTTGGTTTGTTTAGTTTCCAGGATTGAAAAAGTAATCTTTCCCTGTATATTCCTCATCTTTCTTTAGGAAGATGAGGATGGAAGAGGAGAGATTCCACGCCTATCAGAGGGAGAGGAAAACATCACAGAACAAACACATCACATAATAATACCGAGCTACACATCGTGGTTCAATTACAACTGGTAATAAATATGTATTTACATTTACCTGTATGCTGAACCTCTTAATTTTATTCAAAAGACCTAAAAGCTCCCTGTGCATGTTGTCCAGCATTCACTCGATAGAGAAACGTGCACTCCCTGAATTCTTCAATGGGAAGAACAAGTCAAAAACTCCTGAAATGTGAGTACTGCTGATGTTTAGACTTTACCGCTGTTACAGATGATGGAGAATGCCTCAGCATATCTTTCTTTACACCTTGCAGCTACCTGGCATATCGTAACTTCATGATCGACACATACCGGCTGAACCCCCAGGAATACCTCAGTTCAACATCCTGTAGACGCAACCTGACTGGAGACGTTTGTGCCCTCATAAGGTATAACTTTGTGTGTGTGTGTGTGTGTGGGCGTTTGCTGTCATGTGTGTCTGCTGCATCTGCTAAATTAGGTTTAGTGTGTAGGTGTTCATCTGTGAATGTGTTAGTAAATGAAATCTGTTAATGCTGGAAAGGAGCAGTGAGCGGTATATGGTGTAGTTAATGATTCTGTAGTTGATAAGCATTTGTGTCTGACACATGTTGAGTTTGTTAATGTATTTACATGTGTTTGAGCTATGGGGGCTGTTCCAGCTACAGGAGATTAGAATTAATGTGAAACAAATGTTTTTGTCCAGGGTTCATGCATTTCTGGAGCAGTGGGGTTTGATTAACTACCAAGTGGATGCAGAGAGCAGGCCTCTCCCTATGGGACCTCCACCCACCCCTCACTTCAACGTACTCGCTGACACGCCATCTGGGCTGGCCCCCCTGCAACACAAACCGCTACAGGTTTGTCGTGTTGCTATTGCACAAAGCTCTCAGCACAAACAAGTTTAAAACACAGTTTTTATCATGTGAAACATTTCCCAACAAACTCTTACTTATTTCCACAGGTCTCAGCTTCACAGCACATGTTGTATTTCCCAGAAAAGAGCAGAGAGAAACCTTCAGACTGCCAAAACTTTGGTCTGCGTACTGACATCTACGCCAAGAAACACCCTAAGGTCTTACACTGTTAATACAAAAATTTAAAAAAAAGAGTTTATAATGGTGCTTACAGTAAAGGGCAACTACAGTGCAGTACAAGTCTTGATCCAGTACTCATTTCTTCATGTTGTGCCAGATTTTCTTGTAATTTTTTTTTAAAGTCTTGAGAAATAGTTCTCCAGGCTTTCTGTCCAAAGTTCTCTTTGGAAAGTGGATTCTTTTTCAACCATTTTCAGTCCAGTCCTCTTACCTGATTATTTTTAGAGCATTTTTAAGGCACTTGAACCACTTGACATATGAATAATAAAAAGGCACCAAACTCATGGGATGAACCAGTGTTGTGTCTGCACATGACAGACACTTTTAAATTGTATCTTTAGGCACTTTGTGTCTTGCAGCATGACACAAAAATACAGAATTTGTTCTCATTTCTTTAGTCGAATCTGTGAAAAATGCCAAAGATAACACAGCTTGACAGGCATAAAATAGTATTTTTACACTAACAAGGTGATTCCCAAAGAGCTTTTAGCTGATGAAATGGCATTTCAAAGCATGGTGTGCAGCGTGTCCTTAAAGAAATTGAGCAAACTGGACAAGTGGAGGCCTGATAGAGAACAGAACAAAATGCAGCAAGCATCCAAAGAAGAGCTCTAAATTCCTTCGAGAAGCCTGGAGAATTGTTCTTTAAGAATACTTAAAGAAATTGCAAGAAAGCTGCCTAAGAGAGTTCAGGCTGTTTTAAAGAATAAAGGTGGTCATACCAAATATAAAATTTGAAGCTCATCAGAATTGTACAAACTCAGTTTTTCCATGCATGTGTACATGTTTTAATAAATCGCTGCAGACACACATCCCATTTTCCTAGCAAAGTATTAAAAAAAGTGTAGCTCAAGACTTTTGCAGAGTGCTATAAATCTTGAAGATAAGTCTTAATTTGAGAAGTTTGTTTAACAGCAAGTCTCAAAATTGCTTAAAAGAGACACTCCACTGCGTCTCATAGAATAGACCAGAATGTGTTTTATAACAGTGTGATGAAGGCTTTATTCTTAAATTATTGTCATACTTGTGATACTTGTCTCAGACTAAAGGAGCGAGTGCAGGAAGAGAATGGACAGAGCAGGAGACTCTTTTGCTGTTAGAGGTAAGACAGTCACTTTATCATCACATGCATTTTGCATTTTTTATTTATGAGATCTTTTATGTAATGAGATCTTTTACGTAAGCCCTTAAGCCTTGTTTGTCTTGGTCTCTCTATCACCACCTCTACGTTTCTCAGGCCTTAGAGGTTTACAGAGATGACTGGAACAAAGTTTCAGAGCACGTGGGCTCCAGAACGCAGGACGAATGTATCCTCCACTTCCTCCGTCTGCCGATAGAAGACCCTTACCTAGAAGACTCTTCGGCCTCTCTTGGTCCGCTGGCATATCAGCCCGTGCCTTTCAGCCAATCAGAGAACCCCGTTATGAGCACCGTGGCCTTTCTGGCATCTGTGGTGGATCCTCGTGTGGCATCAGCCGCAGCTAAGGCAGCATTGGGTAAGACTACAGAGGAAGGAGGGTTCATTTCTGTGTAATTTAGGTTTTTAAGTACCCCTGAGATAGTATATGGTATACACAATGTTTGCAAAAAGGGGAAATGTGTGTTGTGACTGTTGCTTTCTGCTTTCAGAGGAGTTTTCTAAAGTGCAGGAAGAATCGACGGAAAAAGCCTCTGAAATGTTGAACCAGCCGGAAAAAAATGGTAATGCTGAAATACAGAAAGGCAATATTGCACATTACTCTCTCACTGTGCTGTCATAATGTAACATTTTATTGCTTTGTATCTTATAGAATCGGTAGATGCAGAAAAACTGGAGCCAAACTCTAACCTTCATCAGGTAATGCACCAGTAGGAGCTCAGAGAGAGTTTGTTGTGTGTGCTGGTGGAGTATGTTGCTTAACTTGAGCGTGTGTTTGCATTTCAGGTTCCTGTCAGGACTGACGGGCTCCAGGTGGAACCCAGCGGGCCAAAAGTAGAGGGAGTCAAACGAGAAAACACTGAAAACATACTTGCTGAGGAGAGAGATGGTACATCAATATGTGTGCTACAGTAAATATGCATCGTATGTGTGCATATACACATCAGCGGCTCTGATAACAAAATCTTCTCATGTGCGCTTCAGCAAAGGGAGAGGGCGACGAGAACGCAGGCCAGCGGGAGGGGGATGGGGACGACGGGAGGAGAGTGATGGAGCTGGAGCTGGTGGAGGGCAGCGTTGCCACGGCAGCAGCAGCAGCTCTGTCCTCGGCTGCCACGAAGGCCAAGGTAAAGCCCACCCACTGGCTTAAAATCAAACCAATCGCGCATATATAAACTGAAGAAATGCTTAAGTGGAGGGTTTTTTGTTTTTTTTCATTTATTCCAGAGGTTTCCTAGCAACCAAAACAGATGTAAAATATCTTGAAGGTTACTTGAAGGAAACTCTCCCACTTTGCATAAAATTGATTGGGGATATATGAAGAATATACTGTATATTTCTCAGTGTTTGTCTCCACTTCCTGTGGTTGTTTTTCATGTGCTACATTCTTAGCTATTACAACCACCATACCAACTACTGTTGTCTTCTATCACTGTCTTTTTTTAATCTGTATTTGAAGCATTTGGCAGCAGTAGAAGAGAGAAAGATCAAGTCGCTGGTTGCTCTGCTGGTGGAGACCCAGATGAAGAAGCTGGAGATCAAGTTGAGACACTTTGAAGAACTTGAAACCATCATGGACCGCGAGAAGGAGGCTGTGAGTGATAACGATGTCTTCTATTATATAGTGAAAACCAAAACAGGGAAACCTAACATAACTGCTCCCTGTCTTCTTGCTCATTTTTGAGCTGTAATTCCACACTCCAGTAGATCTCCTCTGAAGGGTTTGTGTCCACATAGGAACCAAAAACAATACTTAACACCTGTGTGTATATGTGTCCCATTCAGTTAGAGCAGCAGCGGCAACAGCTGCTGACGGAAAGACAGACTTTCCACACCGAGCAGCTGAAGCAGGTGGAGATGAAGGTTCGCCAGCAGAGGGAGCAGCAGGGGCAGCCGGGTTACACAATGCAGCATTCAGGTCTGGACACACACACTGAAAACTAAGCATCCTATAAGAAATGACACTCCCACAAATGTGGTTAACCCTTCAAATCTTTATGTAAACATATAACATGATCACATTGTAAGGTGCCATCCAGTGTCACTTAGAAATCAGCGTTCGATCCTTTCTGTTAGTCTGCCATTGAATTTCAATCCTTTCTTCCTCCCCAGGCCAGTCCATTCCTAACCGAATGATGCCTGCAGGAGGAAATGCCCAGGCGATGGCCCCTCGACACCCTGGAGCTCCAAATGGCATGTGTGAGTTTTTTCTGTTGTTGTCCTAGATTTATTATTTTATATTATTTTGGAGTGTACTGACACAAAGTTCTTCTGTCACTGTCTCAGACCCATCCTCACAACCTGATGGGATAGCACCAGCTCCCACTGGTCCTCCATCATCCAGTCACAGCTGAGCTCATCAGAAAACGGCACGTGCAGGTGTGCATTCATCAGTCCTCTTTCAATCCTAAACCAAGCATCTGGAACAGCTGCTCACAATTAAACTCTGCAACACTTCAGTAGTTTCATTTCAACACTGAAGGATTCACAAAACAGGTAGACGCAGTTGATATGTATTTGTTCAACAGCTCAGCTCATCCACTCTCTGTGAACTATTTGTGCTCTGATGTCAGAGTTGAGAAATCTGTAGACTGAACTCTGCTCATTAAAGTTTCTTTTTTATGAAACTGTTTTGTTGAGCTTTTATACTCGTTCGCTGGTTTCATTGTCTTTGTGCTATTTGCAGTGTTCCACCTTCCAATCCAATGGCATGTAGGAAGTACACGTTTGCCAGAATGTCATTTCAAATTAAATTACAGCCTGTGATTTAAGATATAAGTGACTTTTAATGTGTGATTTTTAGTCCCAGATGAGCTGGTCTATCCACACAGCCATCTCTAGGGTTTACAAAAAACAGTTAAAAAAAAAAAAGAAAATTTTCATTGAGTGGCATTTCTCTGGGTGGAAACGCCTCGTCTGCTTTGAATAATGCGGTAATAAGGAAGAGAATGGCCAGACTGATTCAAGCTTATAGGAAGGATGCAGCTCAAATTACTCACTACAACCAAGTTATACAGAAGAGCATCACTGAATACACATGTTGAACCTTGAGGCAGAGGGACTACAGCAGCAGAAGACCACACCAGGTGCCACTCCTGCCAGACAAGAACAGGAAACTGAAGCTACAGTTGATAAAGTGGAATATCATAAAGTTTAATTCAGCTGGTTTCTTGAACATAATGAGTTCACTTCACTCAAACGGCCTCCACAGGCACCAGATCTCAATCCAACAGAGCACCTTGTGGATGTGGTGGAACAGGAGACTCACATTATGGATGTGCAGCAAACAAATCTGCAGCGACTGTGTGATGCTGTCATGTAAACATGAACCAAAATCCCTGAGGAATGTTTCCAGCACCTTGGTGAATCTGCCATGAAGAATTTCACCAGTTCTAAAGGTGAAAGTGGGTCCAACCCAGGCACTAGCAAGGTGTGCCTAATAAAGTGTCCAGTGAATGCATACCCTTTTCAGTAACCCTTAGGTAAATATGTTACCATGTTTTTATATGACTGATTAATGAAGCCTATAGGAGATCTCTAACAACACTGCAGTGGCTGCGACCTTTTTTCTCTCTTTGCGTTTAGAGAAAATAATTCTCTCGGTCAGTGAAACTGCTTTTGCTGTTTCTCTTGTGATGTACTGTTAGTGCTTAGAAGTCAGATGTTTGCATCCACTTGTAATTTATGTCAGGTGTATTTGTTTGTTTACGTTTTATATTGTTATGTGGTATACTTGTTGTAATTTCTGCTGCCAGGTCTGTCTTGGAAAAATGAATTTTGTAATCTCAGTGAGGCTTCTACCTGGTTAAATAAAGGATATATATATGTAAATATATATATATATCCACTTATCCTATTCAGGGTCGCGGGGGGTCTGGAGCCTATACCCACTGTCTTAAGGTGAAAGGTGGGGTGCACCCTGGACAGGTGGCCAGTCTTTTGCAGAGCTAACACAGAGAGACAGACAACCATTCACATCTATGGGCAATTTGGAGTTCCCAGTTAACCTAACCCCACTAACTGTATGTCTTTGGAATGTGGGAGGAAGCTGGAGTACCCAGAGAGAACCCACGCAAATGCGGGGAGAACATGCAAAATATATATGTATTGCTCTTTGAAAATAGCCAATGCTGGTTAAAATGGAGGAAATACTTTCGTTACTACACCGAGTGCATTCATGTAAACGTAAATGTAAAAGTTATTTATTAAATAACAAAAGATTTTTATCCCACACAAGTGCATAAATATGCCAAATTATTATTATTATTATTTTGTATAACGTAGCAAGAGATAGAGATTCTATATTCTCATTTTCTTTTTTTTCTTTGAGCAATGTTCTTAATGTTAACTGACACGATTTTTGTCCTGTGGCAAAGAGTATGTTCATCATTTCAAGTTGACCGATTGATTGATTGATAGAGCCATGACCCAGTAATAAAATGTGAGTCAGAGGCTCAGATCAGGGGTGAATTTAATGCTTTTGATTTTCTTGTCATAGATTTTTATTAACAATTTCATGACAATTTTTTTTTTTTAAGTGAATTCAATTTAAAGTCTCGTTTCTGTGTGTTTATAATGCATTATAAACAAAATTGAATAGCCTCAGTTTCCTGTTCTTAGCTGACAGCAGCGGCACCCAGTGTGGTCTTCTACTGCTGTAACTCATCTGCTTCAAGGTGCAACATTTTTCACATTCAGAGATGCTCTTCTGCATACCATGGTATGCAACAAGTGGTTATTTGAGCTGCCGTGGTCTTCATATCAGCCCAATCCCAGCAGATCAGCAGTTTCTGATATACTCAGACCAGTGTGTCTGGCAACAACAGTTCAGTTTCTTCCTCATTCTGATGCTCAGTTTGAACTTCAGGAGTTCATCTTGACCATGTCTGTATGCCTAAATGCACTGAGCTGCTGCCATTGGGCAATTAGTTGAAGAGGTCTACATAATAAAGTCACCAGTGAGGGATTATGTGAATTAAATAAAATGTTCACTCAGATGTCTAATAAGATATAATGATTACATGGTGAGAATTTATAACAAGCAAATCACAGGGCCTTTCAGGCAGATAGGAACGAAAACTACAGTGTAACACCTCCATCAGGTCATCAGTCTATAAAATAAGAAAATAACAACTGATCAGCAAGGTGGTGGCAGAGGGAGGCTGCCCTTTGACTCCATCTGAAGGTCAATGAGGAAAAAAGAAAAAACTAAACTAAATGGTTAAAAAATGTGTTCAGATGTAGACTCACTCTTCATGCTCTTCAGTAACCAAGGAAGGCCAGTGAGGTTATTGTTGTTATGGCCACAGCTTCAAATGTTGGAACTGTCACACATCCTACTTCCACAGTCATGCCTCCAAAAGTAAGAGCTATAATTGTCCAAAAAATGAGAACATAAAAAAAAAAAAAAATAATAATAATAATAAATTCAGACTTGGATTCCCACAAAGCAGTAAAAACAAAACGTTTAAAGATTTAAGACTTAGAGAGTGTGGCAGCAGGCTGTTATTCACGCACAGAATAGCTTCATGTCAGCAACAATAGTGACGTAAGTGACTGAACTCTCAGCTGAACTGACTGCATTATCCTGAGAAATGTTTCAGCCGCTTGGTAGCTGCTTGGTAGATAGCTTTGGTCATGACGGCGACAGTTGTAGTTTCCTTACTGCTTATCAGTCTGTAAACATGTGACATATCAGATGTCCTACCTTCATTTTGGGTTACACCTGTGTTATCCCTTTAAACTAGAAACTGGAAGCAAAGCTTCAAAAACATCGTATTAACAAAAACCTTTGAAATCTTCCTCATGCCTTTTTTAAAAAATAAAATTTCATTTTAACATTTTTTACAGGACAAAATTCCATTAATAGGGAACAAGTGAACTCCACCAATAACCCTAAACAGGACACATCAACAAAAATAGCAAGCTACTAAAATCAAGACAATTAAAGTAAAGAGCACCAACACTGCAATGTTGTATAACCAAATCCTCCAAATTAAAAAACCCCAGGATGACCTTGTACATCAGTTTCATATGTAACCCATATAATCCATAGAACCACATACTAATAACATTTACACTAAAGCTAATAAATATTTTATGTATTACATCGTTTCATAAACAATAAGATGCTGACTTATATGATGTCCCGCCATCCATCCAGTTCAAAATGGCAAGGCGGCTGTGTGTCACGCATGCACCCATTATTGGGTCTTTTATGAATTTTCATTACAGCATAAAAGCTTCTTAAAAATGAGCTCATCTGTTAATAATCCAACCAACATACGATGTTTAAAAATACACGGTAGACCACATACATGGTAACACAGTTGTTTAAAAAGCCCCAGGCATCCTGCAAATCTCTGGTTTTTCTCCTTCTAGGAATATTGTTCAAATTCATGTGATGTTTGTGTTAACCTTTTCTCCTTTCCTGTATAAATTCCTGGCATTTTAAGGCATAAAAAGAGTTAAGTCAAGAAAATGCTGTGCATTCAAAGTGCTGGGCCAAAGGCTGGAAATCTTGAAGGGCGGAGGTACAGTACTGCAAGAATTTCACCAATGATTCACAGATGTCGCTCTCAGAATCTGTCTGCATGAATTCTTTTGCTACTGACATTACTCCAGCTTTCCCGACATAAAGCCGTGTGATGTTTGGTCCTCTGGCCTGCTGAAATCAGGGCCGCTTCTAAAAAGACAACAGAGCAGAACTGCCACCTGCACTGCATCAGCGGGAAAGAGGCCTGTGTTACCAAGTATGAGTATCAGAAGTGGTTTGTATGTATATTTTTATAGATCTTGATAAAGGTTATAGAGGTTATACACTGTTTATGCCATGATAGAAATCATTTTTTCAATTTTATTCAAACTCATCTCTAATAAATTCTTGACAGCATTGTTTAAGAAGTCGTTTAAAACCAATCATTATGCACAGAAACCAGGTCAGTGAATGCTTTTTTTATTTACTGCGTCTGTTGTTACCCTTTATTATGTCTTATCCCTTCAAACAACATTCATCACACTGTGAAGCTTATGCTGGGCCACAAATTATAAGCTTCACATACTGAGCTGTAAAATGTGTAGTTTGTTCACCTCATGTTCCTATTCCCCTTACACTCAGCACGATGCATCAGAAGAACAATTTGTTGGAGGAAAAGGAGGGGTGCTAACGAGTTCCTGGGTGTGAGACGTGATTTGATTTGGCATCAGCTGTTTCTCAAGGTAGGCGCAATAAAAAATGAAAAGCAAGCCAAAATGTAAAGTAAGAGAGTGACTCCAGGACTCCAACTCAGCAAGAAAGCCACCCAATCAAAGGATGTCGCTGACACCGAGTCTGCAGCCTTCACTGCCTGTTCATGAGGCACGTTTCTGTATCTCCGCATTTGTTATTAGTGCATTTAAGTTACAGAGCTGGGTTGTTCCATGCAAAACGAGTGAGTGCCTCCAACCTAACCCCTGCAGAGTCAGCTGATTTTTGTACAGTAACACAAGTGAGCATTATACAAATTACAAAATACAAGTTCAGGTGGGAACTGTCAGATTTTACAGATTTTGCATTGAATGACTTAGCCGGCCATCTGTGTCAAGGTCAATAAACACTGAAAATGTGGGAAAAGGTACAGATTTCTTCTTTTCATGATAAAATTTAATAGATTATGGATGTTACACCCCTCTGCAACCCCTATTCTCTTTGCAGTGACAGTGCAAGAATCTGCAGGTGTTGCCTGGGCTGAACTGACCACACCTGGTGAGGTGTGGATAAATGCATGCCTGAGGATGACTTTGGAGAGGCACACCAATTTTTGTCATTATGCTCTTGTCGGTACCAACAGTTTTAGCAAATTTATTATGTAATTTAAAATAAAACCTCTTCTTTGTGAAACTCTGGTGCTACTCTCCATCATTATGTTGCAGCTTTTGAGCCAGATCATAACATGGATGACAAAAGTGTTGGTAATATAACGAAGGCTCCAGTTTTTCTGAATAGATGAGTTTCTAGGCTACAATAGGACAAAAACACTGCTTCACTGAAAGGACCACACACTGTTACTTACCAAGCCCAAACAGGGGTTTATGGGTGTGGATGCAATTCAAAAAGCATTCTCGTCTTCGCCCTGTGTAGACTGGTTGTTGCAGCATCCACAGTGACACGCAGAATATGCACTTGGAGGGTGTTTTGGACATCCTGTTCACCCCTCACTGTTCAGCCCAGGAACAGGATGGAAAAAGCAACGTGGAGCGAACGCAACATGCACGCACAGAGCTTGGCGTCAACTAAGGTGTGCTATTCTTCCATTCTGGTTCTCAGTAAGATCCATCTGTTCATCCTGCACAGTAATACACTCCTTTCCTTTTGGTCCCCGAACAGCTCTCTTGCCTGCAAATATCCAAACAGTGAAAGATGACATGCATGTGCTTGTGTGCATTTTTATATATATATATATATATATGTGTGTGTGTGTGTGTGTGTGTGTGTGTTTGCAGGGGCAGTAGGTGGGTGCGGAAGCAATTTTGTTCTGCTCTGTTTGGCA
Organism: Etia nguti; assembly: GCA_015106755.1. Taxonomy (NCBI): domain Eukaryota; kingdom Metazoa; phylum Chordata; class Actinopteri; order Cichliformes; family Cichlidae; genus Etia; species Etia nguti. Next base: position 92,988 of record VUQG01000958.1, on the reverse strand, counting down.
GTGCATCTGTGAACATTTTTCTGTTTCTCGATTTCCACCACTCTCCGGCTTCCCCCTCTTCTCTGCACACACATCTCTGTCCAGCCCCTGAATCCTCACGTCTCTCTCTTTCTCTGTCATCCTCTTGTGTGGCTGTCCCCCCACCCTGCTAGCACCATCTCATATTAAAAAAAACAAAAAAACAACCCCCCTGCTATTCTGTTGTCAGGAGTGTAGACTGACTGTGTTTGGACTCTTTAGATTTTAGTGTTTTTTAGGGTAATTGATAGTGAACAGCAGGAGGGAGTGCACAGCGTTGGCTGGGATCAATTCACTCCTGATTTAATGAGTAATGAGGGAAAGTGTCATTTGTTCACTAGGAACAGAGCATTTGGTCCTAATTATTTCATAATGTATTTGACATAATCCCATTTAGGAGCAGAGCAGATACTCTGCCCTCCACAGGCCATTTCGTGAGCTGTTTGTGAATGTAGTGCAGACACAGAGATGGGAGAAGGGATTCGTGTGACAGAGCACTGATTACACTGTTTTAGGAAGCAACTGATTTAGGAAGATAGAGAGGGAAAGCGATGCATTTGGGGTGGGATTATGGAAATACTACTTAGGAGATGCAAAGGGGGTATGTTGGTTTGGTCAGAGTGTGTGTGTGTATCTGTGTGTGTATGTGTCTGTGTGTGTGTTGGGGGGGCTGTTCACCAGCAGATGCTAATGTCTGGAGTCTATATCTCAATATAAGACTAAGAGGATTATCTAAACACACACTCTTAAAGAAGAACAAACCTCTCTCCTCTGTCTGTTGGCCAAAGGCATTATGCACCCAAATAACCCGGTGACATATAAAAACCACACGGAGAGAGAGAGAGAGAGAGAGAGAGAGAGACAGAGAGAGAGAGAAGAGAGACTGAGGGAGAGAGACTCTTGGACCTAAGCTCACACACACATTAGCTGTGGCGTAAACTGGAGCATATTGACTTCCAGTGACAGCAGACGCTGTTTAAATCCCCCACTCACCCCCATTCTGCACAAGCGACAGCAAGCTGAGACTGGACACCGGGAGCATTTGCTCGAGTGTGTGTCTGTGCGCGTGCGGCCTGGCACTCTGACACCGAGGCGCACTGTGCGCGTGCGTTCTTCGCCGGTATAACCAAAGCTGGGAACAGGCGTATCAGTTCGTAGGGAGGCGCCGACGACCCAGTCTCATTAGAATCTAGTCTGCAGACCCTTCGCTGGTCGCGCGCATTTTACTACTACAACTCCTCGCGGTGACGCTTCAGCTGTCGACGGAGTGGCACGCGCGCAAAAGCTGTGGAGAAGAGGGCACCCGCCCGGGACAATGGAACCGAACCCGAGCCGTTAAACAGTTCACACACACACGCACGCGCGCACATACACTGCAGCTGAGAGAGAGATCAGGCGTTTGGAAGGATAAAGGCGACATGGCGAAAATGGACAAGCTCTGAAGTTTGGAGGTTCTGCTGTGAGGATTATTGTACAGTCCACGGTCTGACCGGCGAAACGAGGATCAGAGTTTGCATCACTGTATCCAAGGGAATAAGCCCACGTTATGGCGCGCGCTGACAGCCGTTTGGGGACCTGGCAGGTGCTCCTGACCATCTCAATGGTCATCATCCCTGTGTCTGCTCACGGTAAGTCCGCGGATTTACCCGTGTCCCACCCTGTGTGTGCGTGTTGCCTGTAATTATTTCTGTAAGGAAGCACGCGCACGTGCGTGAATCCAAATCACACCTGCTTTGGCATTGACTAGAAATAATGACAAATCCAATTGTCCGTGCATGCGCCATGGAAATATAGATGCCATTTAAAATATGGGCATTGTTGGCATTATCCGTTATGATTATTAAGCATTTGCTTAATGATGGTAACTTGGTCATTTTGTTTTGTGCGGACACATTTTAATGCATTGATTAGTTTTGCCATTCGCCATCAGAAATGCCCAAATGTCCACATTTTTATAGCACGAACAAAATTTGACTCTCAGTACAACCAATCACTACATTCTGCAGATAAATCTTATATTTTCTGTCTCTCATCCTATTGGCTGCTATATGTACTGATCACTAGTGACACTTGAACCACTGGCTGTGGGCAGGGTTCAGCCAACATCAGGTTCATTTAGCGTGTGAAAGGCGGGGGGGAAACCTCCCCCCCTGCCTGTAATTATGTTAATTCAAAGATGCTCAGTAAGATCTACTACCCGGCTGTACATTTTTTAATGAAAAATAATGAGATGTCTGTGGACGATCACAGCGACAGACACATTTCACAGTTCAGCACTGCAGCTGCGACCCGCCGCGCCGGTGCGTTCCCCAGACAAAGGCGGGATTAGGTGCACCGTGGCCGGGCTACAGGAGGCCCATTCATGGTGCTGAAAGGACTGAATTCCTCCAGACATTGAGGAGAAGGAGGGGTGGGGGGCGAGACGACCGGACAGGCCAACCCCGCTCCCCTCTCCTCCTTCTCGTTTACTGTCCATCCCCTGGGATTTGTGGGAACACAAATCTGACACAGACGGTCCCTGCTCTGTGTGTCTGTCTGTCTGTGTATCTGTGTGGCACAGACACGCGCGCGCGTGCTCCCCCCGAGTAGTGGAAATGTGAAAAATCCTGGAAATTGAAAAATTAGCGCTGCTGCTGCTGCCGCTGCCCAGCAACAGGGTGGGTTGTGCACGCAGAGGGTCGTTGGGGTTCACACGAGCACGCGCATCAGCTGTACCCCCCCCCCCC
>VUQG01000958.1:57567-74986 GCA_015106755.1 Etia nguti | reverse complement strand
AAAAAGCCAACATCTCAAGGCTCAGGTTTCTGCTCACAGAATAAACTCTTACATGTGAACAACACTCTCTTAGCATGGTGCCAACATCAGCGACAGCTGAGGATATTGTCAATAAAAGGTTTCATAGCCTTAGTGTTATCAGCGGTTTATACAAATCTTTTGCTATTCGATGTGTATTTTTTCATGTTTTCATAGGCATTTTGAGTGTCTTTTTCAGTGTTTCTAATCCTTAATAAATAGGATACAACAAATCATGCCGTACTGTTTTCTGAAGATGGAGGAAGCTGAACAGATCTCAACTTTCTATTGTGGGTGTTCATGAAATACGAGGGACTCTGCTGCCTCCTTGTGGACAATGCAAACATTGCAACGAATGGTCTTTGGGAGTGGTTAGATTGGTAGATCCTTATACTATGAGACAGTGCCACGTTTTACATATACAACAAAAAGAAAATAAAAAAGAACTTAGTCAAAGAGTAAGCCCGATATTGCACTATAATATGCACACTATAAATGTGAGAAAAAGCTGTAAGAAGGTGTAATACAGAAATATTTGTTTGAGAATTAAAATGATCCTGTCAGGGAAATCTGATGTTTTTGAATGAACCCCAGAAAATTCAAAATGCTTTTGATGTTTAAAAATATTTCAAATTATTATTATTTTTTTTAATTATTTTAAATGAAACCGGGGTGGGAGAGGCTGTATACTTCTCTGAATTGGTGTGCTGGTGTCCATGCTCATAAAGACTGCATATAACTGGAAATTTATAAGACACCAGTTAAGCTTCATGATATTTGAGGTGCTGCATGAGTAGAAAGCGATTTAGTTTGCAAACCAGTACATAGCCCTAGTAGCATTTGTACGACTGGATGGTTACTGTATCACTCTTGATATAATACATTTATATAAGGAGACTCGTGCTGTCAGTAAAGTTGTGTTTGTTTGTTTTTAAAATAAAAATAATACAAACTAACGCCAATACATATGGCAGATATAGAGGGTAATGACACTGCCTTTTTTATGCATGAAGAACAGCTTAGGTCAGGATTAGGAGAAAAATGTGCAACACGGATAAACAGTGTGTTTAAATGATGACAAAAAAGACAAAAGAAAAAGATGTTTTCAACCAAAGTATTAAAATGCATCTAAATATGCATTAAAACCAGCTCATATTTGTGATTTAGACTGCAGCTATCTATGTAGCACTTAAAATAACAGTTTAAACACTTTTATTCTGTCTATATCATATTCAAAACAAACACAGAATGAGAGGGTGTGATGTTCCTTTTAAAATGTTTAAATTTATTTAGTATCGCACTTGTTCCGGCTGGGATAGGCTTCGGCTGTTTAAGTGAGCACCCCTGTAATGTTCGGGATGTGAGCCCAATCATCTCTTGCAGCGGTACTTTTGTTTCTTCGGGTGATTCAGATTACAAATTCCCACAATGTGACCTCTTCTGCAGCAGCAGTTAACAGCTGCAGGCTGCAGCGGCTCAGCTTTACTCTTCTCTGATGTTTCTCAAGGATGAAGAGCACCTTCTGGTTCCAGACGGAGAAGTTGAAAGACAAGTTATTCTTCCTGCTCTTTTTATTTGTCAGAATTGGGCACAGAATGAGTAATTGACAAGGGCCCGAAAGGTGCCCACAGTGTGTCCTTTTTAAGTCCTCGGTTTCCACTTTTTAATTTGCTCTTGAAGTATTTAGGAATTTTTAAGAGTTTTTCCTACAAGGACACTGAAAAGGTTTGCGAGTGTGAAAAGAAGAATTTCTCTTACCAAGGAAACCTTCAATGTTTTTCTGCACTAATATAAAAAAAAAAAATCACATTAACCATGAACAGAAAAGCATTTTGTTATGGTGAAATACCTGAGGTGGATGGTTGAAGGTAACTGACTACATGGTCATACTCACATGTTCCTCTCTGTCTTTAATGCAGTCTTTTATACCAGAGAGTCTGACCTCCACGAACCGCCAGACAGCTGTTATTACAACCTGCATTTAAGATTTAAAGTAGAGTGACCTTAACCATCCACATGAAGAAGTGCTTGTAAGAATATGAGCAGCTGCCCTTACATTTAGATGTGGTTGAAACTCTTGAGAAAAATTAAAATAAACCCTTGCTGAGTAGCTTTCTGTTGTGCCTAAATGCAGCCAAAATGCAGGAATAAACTAAAGCTAAAGGACTTGAAAGTGGAACTTCAAAGTAGTTCCAAACAAGGCTCAAACTGTCAGCTAGGTTTCACCTCTGCTCATTTGTGGTGTTTGGAACATTTTTAACTGAATAATTTGACAAATAATTTGCATTGCTGTGAGGTACAGATGGTCCAAGAGTTCTGTGCTGCAGCGATGGTGAGTAAAATTCTAATATCAGCCACAGATAGCAGCTCTAATTAGCAGGCGTCTGCATCTGTGCAATGTATCCATACACTCCACTTGCAGCCACATAGATGGACTTGCTAATCAAGCTTGCCAGCATTAGTTGATAACTAGCAACCACGTGTCCAAATATGCTTACTTGTGGCTCCAAAAATGAACAAAATGGGCCAAAATGTAAATGCTGAGGGTTCAAAGTTAGCTCCACATAAAATACAGAGTGACTAATTCTTCATCCTTAAAAGTGAATACACTCTGACACATTGGAAAAACATATTTTAGTCAGCCAGGAGAGATCAAAACATTAAATTTAGATAGGGTATTTCTACTGCTATTTGTGTTTAAAAAAACAAAAAAAAATCCACACACATTATACTTTAACATATCTGTATATCGACACTTAGCAATCCATCAGGAATAAAACACAGATCTACATCAATTAAATATTTTGGAGCATTTTATGTTTTTACCCCAGAGTCACCTTAAAAACTCCGGTCAGGGGTCTGAAAAGTACTCAGATGGCAAAGTGACAGAAGTGGCCCTGGAGAGTTTTGCTATCTGTGCAGGCTCTCAGTCCATTGTTTATCTTAGCTGTCAACATGCCAGGTGAGAAGCATCCACCTTTATTTACTTTGGAGGAGGCTGTAAAACTTTGTGAAAGCAGTCTGATATGAGTCGATGAGTCACTGAAGCTCACTTCTGATCGGTGACAGCAATACTGAGGTGAGTTGTTGAGGATATCCTAAACTTTTCTGTGGGTAAGCGCTGCTGTTAGCCCCTGTTAGCTGCTGTTAGCTACTGTTAGCTACTGTTTGCCAGCGTTAGTGAAATTTACTCTGAAGTGGAATTAAAAATTCTGAACTTAGTGAATAGTCTCATACAATGTGATGTATGATGTGATGAATGTATTCAAACTGTTTAACAGAAAGTATGATTTTTAAGACATTCGAGCCTAACATTAGCTACATTAGCATAATGTTAGCTTATAAACTTTTGTTTAGCCAGTTCGTTGACAGCTGTCCAAAAATGAGATGGTCACGTCTAATCTCCTGACAATAAGTCTTTCTGACAATATCAGGAAGAAATAAACATGTTTATGCACGTTTCTGTATGTTAGACCCCTGACTTGAGTTCAGGAAATAAGGGTCGAGATGAGGAGGAAGAAGATTAGATTTTATCCAGATGCCAGTCGCTCTCTTTTGTTTTGACATTTTTGCTCCCTTGGTGAGGAGGACCCCATCTCGCTGATAAAACATGTATGATCCTTCATATCTTGAGTCTGAAGATGCAGGGAGTTCTCTTCTCCACCGCCTTTGGCGTATTATGTATGTAATTCTAACTTTATGAGAACGCATTAATTTATTGGAAGATGTATTTACACAATAATCAATGTGTAATTATGACTACAATACTATTTTTTTTCCATTTAATGACTTCAAAAAACAACTGACTGTACCTTTGAACTTAGCACAAGCTCATAAGTTTTTGCTGACCTCTAGTGGAGACACTAGACCTCACTGTGTGGTCAGTGCCGGGCATTATCACGGTTGTGGTGGAACCCACCCAAGTACTAACAGGCTTAAACATATGAGGTCAGATAGTGCTGGTTTTTAGGTCAAGTTAACTTTGTTATTTTATTATGTTATTTTCCTTGTTGTGTAATTTTAGCTGCATTGCTTCTATAAGATGCTTTATTAAGAAATGAGAGTTAGGGAAGTAATGACCCTAGAATCAGACACTACAGGATAATAAAGTGAAGCTATTAAGAAAAGGTACAAGTGCAGAAGATATTCCTCCTGCCACTTTGTGGGTTATTCACACCGCAAATCTCCCACCTCAGAAGAGAATCCTGGGTTCATCACTAATCCAGCAATACACTTAAGTATCGGGCTGTCTGCAAACGCTCATTCTATTATCTTAGCAGGGTGTACAGTTGAAGGTCAGCCTAGTAATGATTTCTCTGCATGACTTGATTAGAGTGCAGGTCAAAAGAGTGATCAGAGACCTTTTTTCACTATACAGTTTTCGTCCTATTAAAAGGTCAGCTGTCAGAGTCAGATGTGGGAGCATTACAATCTGCTCGAACAAAGACTCCTTTAAAATAACCTCTCAAGCTTGCTCTGTGTGTCTTACAGAGAGGGTCCATAAAATATTTACAACAGGCCCTTCATGAGCGCTCCCCAGTTTTTCTTTTCTAACAAGCCGAGCTGAGAGTTTGATTTCATGTTTTCCGTCCACATCCTACGACTACACACACACACAAAAAGAAACATCAGCATTTCGGGTTTAGAAAAATAGCACTGGGGTTGTACTTGAGGGACCCATCTCATCTCATCTCTGTACACTTAACTCCTCTGAGATGTTACCTTGCACAACCTCCTCAACCAGCACGCCCCACTTCTCCGCGTGCACGCAGCTCCTGCTCGATCCACTGAGCGGCAGCCTTGCCCCGCAGTCCGACGCGCACCGCCGCCAGCGTAGACACACGCGAAGACCCGCTGGCACTTTGAAACCGCTGATCTGCATCTCCATTTGCATTCACTCTGTGTCGAGCGAAGGAATGTGTGCTGATTCGACACGATGCCGTGATAATTGATTTTTGTTATCGTGTAGATATCTGGGCGATATCTGATGATCTCCGGCTTTGCAAAGAGAGGAGATGAGGGCCAGGATAGTGCACAGGTGTGTGTATGTGTCCGGGTGTGTGCAGGATAGGGTACTTTGCAGTTAATGCTGTGCGGGGCTGATCAGTTGATATGTCAGCACACTGGGAGGGTGGATTGTGTGTTTTTGTGTGCGGGGGTGTGTGGGTGAACCACTTGGGTGTATTGCCTTTTGGCAGCATCATCACTGCCTCTTTAAGTGGGGCTATAAAGTGTTTTTGCTGACCCAAAACAGATGTAATTCCCTCTGTCTTACTCCCACTCTGCCCATCCCTCTGTATGTAATGTACACACACACACACACACACACAGGTCTCCTGAGATGCCTCCACTGCAGATGAAGGTTTTTATAATTAGAGTAGTACAATGCGGTGAAATGACTGTATTTTCACAGAAAACTGACGCAGACTAATAATCACAAATCTGGACGAAGACGCAGAGTTATTGCATGTGTTGTCCGTCCACAACAGAAGCGGCGGACGTCGGTTTTTAAAGTTTTTAAAATGATGCTTTCTAATGTGTTAAGCCTCCACTGTATTATGAGACCCCCTACTCGCAGTCTTTCTCCCGCTCTCTTTGTGCCATTGCTTTTGTGTCCTTCGGCTTCTTGTGAGTCAGGTTAAATGGCTTTCTATTCAGGAGTAAGAAATGTCATCACTTTGTGTGCACTCGTGGGTGTGCGCAAGAGAAGAAGTGCGTACTCTCCGAGAAACGACCACATAAAGGGTAATTGCATCCAAATCACACACAAAAAAAAAGTTCCCATTTAAACTATCCATGTGGTGCCCAGCCATGCAGTTCATTTGATGCTCTGAGCAACACACATATATACACACACACACACGAAATCCTCTTCATCTTCACACTGTTAGGGGTGATGACAGAAATCTGAGCAGCACAAGCTGCCAAATTATTTTTATTGGCACAAACTGCCAATAAAATTATGTTCTTGTGTTCTTTGTGTGAAGACAAGCCAAACACGCGCACACAGCAGATGACTTCCATTGTTGCGCTGGATGACAGTCGTTCATTACGGTTAAATCCTGACGGCATGAAGTATCATCAAACGGACAAGCGAGGCTCTCTCCGGCGCTCCGAAAGTGACTATTAAAATATGGTGGTGCTTTTCTGGGGGTGCAGTTTTAATGCAATTTCTACAACAGATAACAGGATTTTCTGTGTGGTGAACTGTAACAAACCCTCCAAGAAGTCAGTGCTCAGTTTTTTGTTAGCTAGTCTGTGTATCTGTGCATGCACCACTGCAGTCTATAGATGCACACAGGTAACCAAGCTGCATGGACTGTATATTTAAAAAAAATTGCACACAGCCAACACAGCATCCCTTATTGGTCTGTTTTTAAAGCTCTCAGCTGAGCGGGTTGGCCATCGGCATCTTGATGTTTTGAAACCGCTCCTCACAAGCAGTGGAGTGGATCTTCCCGATGAACCAAGAGACACCTCACGATAGCGTCGTGGTGACTTTGCAAGTCAGACCCGCACTAACGCATACCCTGTTATGTCATCTGTTTTTACTCTAATGACAATGCGTGTCTTTGGACTCTAGGAGGAAGCCAAAATTTGTATAAAACCGGGACTTTCCTGCTGTGAGGTGACAGTGCTAACCGCTGCACCAACGCGCTGCCCTATCAGTAAATTGGTAACTTAAGTCATAGATCACAGGAGGACTTTCTTGGAACCAGAGAAAATATCCCTGCCAGCTGTCGGAAAGAATCACTGTTTAAGGCACTTCCACCATAGTTTAAAAGGCTTTTGAGACCCCGAAGCTACATCCATCTTTTATATACAGGCTATAGTTAGCTGTTAACTTAACGCTCCACCCTCTCTCTGTGAATATGCTTACTTTTGTTTTCAGAAAAAACCAAGATGCCAAAGGCCATAAAGCTAAAGTGAAGGATTGAAAGTGTGCATCCACAGACCGACTAATGGGTGACATCACAGTAGCTACATCCACCTTTTATATACAGTCTATTATACTAACAATGTACAAAATATTCCCAGAAAATAGTCCCCAGAGAAAATAGTCTATTTGACATATTGCTGGGTTTGTTTGCTTTTCATGGAATAACAAAGTGGTGAGATATCAGCGGCCTTGTCCTTTAGTGCACTTACACATCTACACACCTGCACACACAGTATAATGTCACAGATTAACCTCAAAGTCAGGAAAGAAGTTAAATTAACCTCTGAAAATCAACTTTCACTTCCTTCATCAGTCTCCGCTTCCCCTTCTCATTCTCTTCGGTTTTGCAGTGATAATTTTGCAGTAACGTCCCTCTCTTTTTGCCCCCCCACTCCCCCTCCTCCTCTCTCAGCCCTCTCCCTTGGCTTTCATATTGATTTACTCGATATCCCGTGGTCACATTCTTGTGGCGAAGGTTTCCGGCTGAAAACCGCTGACATTTACCTCCCAGTCACAACATGGCTCATTTAAGCCCCACAGAAGTGCACACATTTAGGGTACCTGCAGAGGCTGTGAAATGTAAAGGATGATATCAGACATTTTAACGGGGAACGGGCTAACGAACCACTTACCTATATGTGAAAAGTGAGGCAAAAGGCTGAATGCTTTGACGGTAAGCCACTCACAGTTTGTGACCCTAATGTTGGATTTTACATTTTCACTTTGCTGTAGAAGGAAGAACCGGGTGGGTGAAGCAAAATTTTTTCCCGATTGTGTATTTGTACATTTGATATTTTTTGAATACTGTTCATATATATATAGTGCTGCAGAGCTGTGCACCTCACCCCTGCTTTCTTTTCACACATGTCTGCACTGATGAGATGCTCTGTATCTCATTGTACACGTGTATAGTGACAATAAAAGGCATTCTATTCAATTCTATTCTAATTGTTTGTTTGTTTTTTGTTTTTGTTTTGTTTTTTGGTGTGTCAGAGCATTTTTGGCATTATATTATGTTCTCAGTTAAAATCAAACAGCAACATCTCGAGCTGAGAAACTAAGCCAAGGTGGAAGTGCCAAAATCTGCACCTTCTCCAATGGCCACTTGAGACTGACTACAAAAGTGAGTCAGTTCTCATAGACTCCAATGTGAAATTCCCAACTTCAGCTTTGAAAACAGAATTCAGTATTCAGCCTGGTAAAACAAACAAACAAACAACAACAACAACCAGTTTTGGTCTTTACAGCTAATTCCCCTCCTGTTAACCATTGCAATGGGTGTTGGGTAACCCGTTTGGTTCTTGTTAAGCCTGAATAATTAGGTGTGCTGACACAGGGTGCTGTAGCTAATCGCTCTCTGCTAGGTCTCATCTACCAGTTCCAGTATTTAACTTTTTTTTTATTTTTTGGTGCCTTTTGGAGCTTTTTAATGGAAATATCTGACAAATTATAATGAAGTTAGTGTTTTAGTACAGGAAATTTCTTCTCTTTTAATACTGTGGTACTTTAGCAAGTATCTGTGTCTAATTAGCTTGTTGCTGGCTAAGCTTTTGTTAGCTGATAGTTGATAGTTTGTGGCTCTGAGAGAGAGCAAGAAGGAGGGAAAAACCCAACAAAACAGCGTGGCAGTAGTTCAGAGGTCACCAGATGATAGCATGGGGGTTGTGTTCATCTTTTATTTACAGTTTATGGGCAAAATTAGCCAGAACCTCGGGGGTAAACAAGAGGTTCATCTAACAATATGTTGTAACCCAATGATGAATTATAATTATTTAATTCTTTTAATTTGTGGCTTTTATGCAGTATAGTCAGATAATTTTTTGCCTTTATATAATTTTCAGCAGTTGTGTTGAACCTCTGGTTTTAATTCCTCTATCATTTCTATCTCTCTTTCCTGTGATCTGTGGATATTGACGTTTCATAAAAAGTTTCCACTTAAGTTAAAACTTCTGCGTCTTCTTCTTCTGCGTTTATCTTAGTCCTTGAGACACGGCAACACATTTTGCTGTTTCAGAAGTGTAGACGATCCGTAAATGTAAATATTTATTTAATGAACACTAACAAAATCAGCATAAAGGAGAATCTAATTAATAATTAAAGTCAAATTTTTACTTTAATGTAACTGGTTTCTTAACTTAAACTTTCTTAGGATACCACATTTTGAGTGGTTAAGGACACTGCTAAGGTTTTAACTGATTGCACACAAAATGCCGAGGCTGTGTGTCTCAGTTGTATTCCCTTTGCTACAGGTCGACACAGAGTACTCTTCCCTTCTGTCTCCATCATTCCTGCATGAATCCTTAATAAATGTGGAGATGTCGAAGATCTTTTTGGGCTTTATTTGAGGGGAACTAAGCGAGGGACGGTGAAAGGTAGTTATAAACACTGATTTGTGGGATCATAGCTGCAACACACACACAGACACACACACACACACGATAACATCTAAAAGCAGGATAGGAACACCTATGGAGAGGGAAGGCGGGGACACAAAGGATGCACCCTGCTCTCACCCAGTGGTGCTGGAAGGAAGGAACTCAAATTTACCTACACGGGTGGGAATCATCACACACACACAGCACACATATACCCCTGAGACCCAGGTGTACACAACTGGGAGGGGCCTGCCACAGCAGAACCACCAGCAGAGCGGCTTAAAGGGATGTGTGGCGATAATTGTGCATGTGAAATTACTATCAGAGTGCATCTCTCTTTCCACATTTAGCCATGAATTCCTATTGGATCAAATTATAATAAACAACACATATACAAATATTTATATTTAGAAGCTCTGTTCTGCATGATGCTGCCAAATGTAGGCTACACACTCTGAGGAGCTGAGCCGCTAGTGCAGTTTTCTCTCAGTAAATGTGCCAAGACGTCCATGATATAGTGCAAGAGCTCAGATGGTTTCCTCTGTAAAGTTCAAATGTCATTTAGATGCATGTATTTGCAGACTGAGATCGTAGTTAGACTATTAGAAAATGATTTTAGTGTTAGTTTCTGTTTAAAAGATTCATTTGTTTTATCCCTGACGTGAGAGCTTATATAAACACTATTATAATTGCCTACTGATACAAGCCGGTGTGAAATTGCATTAGCATTCTTTCATTCCCCTCTTCACTTCTGTTTAGTGACTCTTCACTGCTGTCACTGTAGACTGCTGTAACTGGCTGTCTAACTGAGGCACTTAATGTGCTCAAGAGCCAGCTGTCCCTCAAATAACACACTCAATAATTCATATTGCGTGGCGCACGCCACCACACACATATTCACCGCATGCGCCTTTGTGGGTGCGTGTTGTTGAGATGCAGGTCAGACCCGCAGTTTGTGTGTAAACTCGGCAAGGAGGCAACAACATAAGTGCTGACCAGCCTTGGAGAGGGAATCTTTGCTCGCTAAGGAGGCATTAAAAGTGTGTATTTGAGTGTGTGTGTGCAAAAGAGATAGTGATGGTCACTTTAGGTGTGTATACAAGGAGAGGCTGTGTGTGCATGTGTGTGTGTGTGCGTGTGCCCTCTTTACTAATGGAAATCAGATCTCTCATGTGTTGAGCCAGCAGAAGTGGAGCAGGAGATCCATCATGTCAGACCCGGGTCAAAGTAGCAGGCCAAACCTCTCACACACTCTCCAAGTAATTTCCCCAAAATGTTTAGATTCAGCCAAAACTTGGCCAGCTCTTTAATTAACTAATAGAAGTGCATTTTGAGTTTAGATTTAAGATTGTTACACAGGCAAGAAAACTGGTGAGCGTGGCTGGTCGGAGCACTTAAATATCTACATTTGCAAACTTGTACTTTTCTCCCCAGTGATAGCTACACTCCTGTATGCTGTTTTAAGAGAGTCGTTGAATAATAAGTCTTGAATCGAGTCCAAATAAAGACAAAAGTCCTCATTAGCAAAGTGGACTTGAGCACTATTTCTTCATCAGTCAAAGTTACATGCACGGTCAACTACTCTTTCAGCGCTAATCAATTATAGAAACTATTCTGATTTGACTGAATTACTAATTTTGTTCCCAAGTGACTTTTGGTTATGGACTTTCGGTCAGGACAAAAAACAATCGACAAGAAGTCAGCGTGCCCTCTCAAAACCTAACAGTGTAACTTCCCCACAGTTTTCTGGGATGAATCATGCAAACTTGTAGAAATATCACTCATAAAATTATTTAGCTGCACCCCGAGGCCAATCGCATTATTTACTGACAAGTTTTCAGAGCATGGCTGTCTTTTTTTAAGGTCACATTTTCTACTAATAAGCCAAGTCATGGTTTAGCAATAAATCTCAATAAATTCATCTCCAAGTCATTTTTAAAGTGCTTTCTTGTGACTGAAAGCCTCTAGAAGTCTTCTACATTTTTCATTATTGCTCTAGTAAATATTTAGTACTAATAATATGACAAATGTGTTCATATAAATTAGGGATTTGTGAAATAACAAAAAGTGCTGAGCAGATTATTCTGTATTCATGGAGTGACTCCAGCAGTTATGATCGAAAACAACTTGGAAAAATTGGTTTTCGGTGAATAACCCATCTCACGTTTTTCCTGCATAGATGACAGACTTCAAGTTTCAAGGTTTTTGTGGAGTAAAAGAAAAAGATACACATGAATAGCAAAAAAATAGTTAAAGCTTGGAGCTTGAAAGGCTTATTGAAAGATCAGTCTAAGACAGCACAGTACAATACGTGCACTCATCGACCCCTTTACTAAGGGAAATATCTAATCAGCCAATCACATGGCAGCAACTCAATGCATTTAGGCATGTAGTCAAGCTGATCTCCGGAAGTTCACACTGAGGATCAGAATGGGGAAGAAAGGCTTTGAATGTGGCATGGTTGTTAGTGCCTGGTTGGCTGATCTATTCATAAAGTGTTGATCTGCTGGGATCTTCTCATACATCCATCTCTAAGGTTTACAGAGAATGATCTATAAAAGAGAAAATACCCAGCGAGTGGCAGTTCTCTGCCTTCTTAATATCAGGAGTCAGAGGAGAATGGCCAGATTACCTCAAACTGACGGGAACTAAAATAACCACTTGTTACAGCCAGGGTACGCAGAAGAGTGTCTCTGGATGCACAACACATTGACTTGAAGATGACAGCTTACTGCAGCAGAAGATCACACCGGGTGTCATTCCTGTCACCTTAGAACAAGAAACTCAACCTACAATTCACAAAACTTAACAGGAGACTGGAAAAACATTGTTTGGTCTGATGAGTCTCGATTTCTGCTGAAGTGTTCAGATGCTAGGGTCAGAATTTGGAATAAATAACGTGAAAGCATGGATCCATCCCGCCTCTTATGACTGGTTCAGGCTGGAGCTGGTGTTAAAGTGTGAAGGTTATTTTTTTGGAACAAGGTCCGGGCATATTTACTGATTATTCAAAATACATAATCATATACCGGAGGTCTTTTTTAATACATCAATCCTAATATAGTTTTAATTGGGTTTCTTACTTATTGGACTGCTTACCATGTGAAAAACAGCCTGGTCTTGTTTCACAGGCAAAGCCCTGCATAAACAACCAGTTTGCAGTCCAGCACACCTTGACCAAAGGTGAAGGAAGAGTCTTGTGAAAGTCAGGGGAGACCGCGGCTTCCCAATCCTGGACGAACTTCATCGTCTTCTCTTTCTGCTCTGCTGCTTTGACAGGCAAAGACCACCCCACCCTTTCCCTTCCCCTCCCCGCTCCGCTCCGCTCTCCTCTCGTCCACCCCCACAAAAGCCAGATGATGTGCAGGCTCCACAGAGCAGGACTTTCAAACGATATCATTACCATTTCAAAGAACCTGCTGCTGTCTTACAGACCTACAAGCTGTGGTATGCTAGACGGCGCAGGACTTAGTTTGCCACAAACTGCGTCATCACTTTGTACCGTTTTATAGCTAAATGATGGCCAGCTACTGCATGTTACACATTTCAGACAGCGGGAGCGCAGTGCAGTGTTTCAATTAGGGAAAAGAAATCGATGCTGTGCGCGTCCGCAATTGTTGCAGTGGATCCTGTGAGGCATTGCTGCTTCTTGTCAGTGTTTCAAACAAAAGCCTGTTTCGTTTTTTTTCTGCTGCTGTCAATTACATGGCAGATAAGGAGCAGAGAGGGACTGATTCACACGCAGGCCTCTGAGGATACACACTAAACAACAGTCAAACAGTTAGGAGGACATGATTTTCATCTGATAATTTGCTACCCAGAAAAAGAGGCGTCCACACTGTGCCTAAGGAGCTCCGTTAACCCACAAACAGTCTGCCTCATTTAAATACTGCTGAACATAAACACACAAGCACAGACTTCAGCACCCAGCAGTTCCTCCTGCAACATTAATGTCCTCATTTATCCTCTTATGCACAAATGTCAACCTTTGTCAGCCTTCATCCCTGCCTCTCCCTCTCTGCCACCTTTAGCTGCCCTCCACACCTTCACTGGCTCATCCCTGCCTTTCAAAAAAATAAATAAATAAAACCCCTTTGTATTTGCTTCCATGCTTTATACCCAATTCATTACTCCTGCCATACCAACCTATTCCTTCCCTCCCGTCTGCATTCCCCTCACTGTTTCACACACTCATATCCATCCCTCCCTCCTCCCCCTCCTCTTCTGCATAGATATTGCATAGTTCTCCAGCATGCCTGCCTCACTTCTCCCTTGTTTTTGTTTCATTGTCTTTTTTTCTCCCCCATTTCTCTCTCTCTCTACTTGGGGATCCTCTAGTGACATCATCACTCCTACAGTTACCATGGTTTCTGGGAAAAAAAAAAAAGAAGAGCGATGTAATAACTGTTTGGATCAGACAGACATTCTTTGTGCCAGCGCATCTCTCTCACGCACACACAAACACAAAGACAAGGCTGGAGAGAATACAAGGAAATACTCTTTTATTACAGGACCAAGATACAGTTAGCAGGTTTGTGTAAAACAGTTGTGTGTGTGAGGGAGGTCAGGTCAGTGTTAGCGATGGCTCTGTGTGAACGAACAAGTCGTCGTCGTACAGGTCTTCGTCCAGGTTGCCGTCCTCTTCTGTGAAGTAGGTTGGAAAAGGAGGGTTGAGCAGGGTGGACCTTCTGCTTGGTAGTATAGTGTCTCTTACCTGGAACACATACAAACACAGGTACTTAATTTTCTTAGTGACTAAAAACTTATTTATGAAGCAAAAAAAAAATATATATATAAAAAAACAAAAGTCAGGCTACTAAAGATAACGTTACATGTGCAGTGAGGTGTTTTGTTTTGTGAGCGATCGAGCAGCTTCTTAGTGTGATGGACGAGCTGCACTTCGTTATCTGATACGTGATTTAGAGTCTCGTCTTCTCCTCCAGCCTCCTTAAACCATTCAAAGACAGACTGGACAAATGCCTCGCGTGGGCTGTCTGCTCCTTGATCTTAAACTGAAACCAACATGGCAGCTTCTCCCTAAACTTTCAAAACTAGTCCCGTAAAATGAAAGCATCTGAGGAGAGTAATAAGACATGTAGTTGCCGAACGGGTCTCCATGTTAGATCAACAACGGCTAGTTTCAAAGTCTCTTACTAGTTTTTAAAGATGGCCAGTTATGTTGTATCCCCGTTTTTTTAATTTATGCAAGTAAACACCACGCTACCAGAATGCATGAGCTTTCACAGACGATCATCAAAACTGAGCTGGGGAGAGATGTAAGGTTAAAACATGAAATCAAATGAGTTATTTATATAAACGCACAGACCACCCCCAGTAAACAGGTAATACTAAAGCACACATGCATGAGGAGGTGCATCAGTAACTCATACACAAAAGCCATCATCTCAGTTCATGGCAGTGTCTTTCCATGCTTTTTCTCTGAAAATATCCGGGGGGGGGGTTTCCCCTCAGGAATGTATTACTAGTTTTAAATTCAGTGTTGTTCCTCAGAACATAACTTTTCTCCCCTGGCTCTTCAACCTTTTTTTATTTCACCTAGAGTTGAGCCAATACACCGCTGTACAAATTACCTCCTTTAGTCATTTATAATTGGTGGTCGTGTACTCTGCTAGAAAACAATTTGCTCCATGAGGAGCATTAAATAAATCACGCTTGGAATTAATTCTGACTGATTAGTTGTTCTATTTAGTGTTTACCTACACCACCAGTCTTACTGAACCCAATGTCAAATTGTACTGAAACACAGTGTGTGTAGTATGTATACAGATGTATGAATTGCAATCAAAGCCTTCGGCAACTGTGCCCATAAAAATCAAAAAGATCACGTCATTGTGCACCTTCACATCATTTCTAGTCGTGTTCCAACCACATGTATCCATCAAGAAACCCACTCTCCCTCACCTCTTCCAGCTCATCTGGTGGCACAGTGAGTCATTCCCAAGCCAGCTGAGCAATAAAATCTCTCCAGTGTGTCCTGCATTTGCCAGAAAACGTCCTGTCTGTAGCAGAAACTGGAAATACCTTGTTTAGGAGGCATCCAGGAAGTATTCTAGTAAGCTCTCCAAATCACCTCCACTGGCTCCTTTTGATGTGGCACAATATCGGCTCTCCAAAGCCACCCTTTGAAGGAAACTCGTTTCCATTGCTTGTATCCGTGATCTCATTCTTTCTGTCACTAATTAGAGGTCGTGACCTTTGGTAAGGGTGAAAACAGACTGACGGGTAAATCGCAGCTTCACTTTTAGGCTAAGCTGTCTTCGCCACCACAGACCAGCAGACATTTGCATTACAGCTGGTGCCGCACCAAAACTGTCAAATCTGTCAGTCTCCTACTCCACATTCACCTGTGCGTGGCTTTCACACACTGGATCTCCCTTAAGTGTGTTACATAAAAGTTTAACTTTAAAACTGCTTTGGTAAAAAGGACAATCATGGAGATCCAGATCTGCAAAGTAGAGTAGGTGGTGAGCACTGATTGTGCAGGTGTGGACAAAAACTTTTTAATGCAATGTCAATGGGCAGGCGTCTTCCTCACACACCCCAGCTTGTAAAGTGGAAGTCTGCATTGATAGTCTGGCCCTGGGGGAGAAATTCAGTCTTCAGGTGGGAACTCTGGACTACACCCCGAGTTTGCTCTGCGCACATTTGAGGTCCATAATGAAACTGCAGATGAACACATGCAGGTGGTCAGAATGGGATTTCCTCGGACTGAACAGGAACCCTGAAACGCTCACAGCACTTTGCAGTTGCCAAAAAATAAAATAAGGATAAAGATTTTCTTTTAGCTGGAGCCACAAAACTTTTTGACAGCACCTTTTCTTCCCTCCACCCCCTACTCTCCTGTCCCCAACATAGAAACCAATGTCCTAAGTGATTAATCAAACAGTCAGCACTGAAACCAATAATGAAAATCATCATTAATTGCAGCCATAGATTTAATTTAAATGAACCATGACTGGTCCTCATGTACACAGGGACATTAGGGCCCCTCTGAATGATGATAAAAAAAAACAGCGAACAAACATTAATAACGCGCATGTGTGTCCTTTGGGGCTCTATAATCTAAAACGAATCCAGGTGTGTTTGTGTTGCACACAGCTGAGCTGGGTGAAATGCAACACGCATTTGTATTCATTATCGCTTGTCTGCAAAACAAATAATAGCCTGCATCTATGTTTCAGCAATACACACACACACACAAGGCAAGCACAACATGCTGAGTATGGAGATGGATGATCTGGGTAATCCTAACATCATTAAGGAGCGTGCTCCCATTCCCCCACAAAACACACACACACGCTGCTGATCCAGCATTGCGTCGATGAAGACTGATCACACCGTCTTGCAGGTGTGACGGTGTTTTACAGGTGCAAGGTCACTTGTCTCTGTATGAACACTAAGCTTGCTGGGGTTGACCTTCGACTTCACACTCCACTTTGACTGTGTATGATTATATTTACCTTCAGTAAGCAGTTCTTGTGGCCGGGGACAGAGCCGTTAAGGTACAGCACATTGTACTTGGTATTGACCCTCCATATCTGGAAGCAGGATAGACAGAGAAGAGGCAGATGAAAGAATATTGAGCTGAAATTGCAGGCAAGGACGACCAAGTTTATAACCAAGGCTCTTTGTGTTTATGTGCGTGTGTGTGTGTACCTTCAGTCCATAAGCAGTGATGTACATGTTGCCCATTTGGCCGGGCATCTTCTTCCCTTTGAAAACTTTGGCTGGATCCTGGACGCAGACGATGAATATCACACATGCTCATATTAATGGATTTTGGGGAACCAAATGTTCACGTTTGGCATGGATGAGCATCTTAACAAGCGTGTGTGTGTGTGTTGTGTGTGTGTGTCTAACCCCTCCTGGTCCAGAAGCTCCTGGTCTGCGATGAGTTTTGGTTTGGCCGTGACTGGCTGGTTGACCTTTAAATCCCCATCTCTTCATTACACCTTGAAAACCCTTACCGATTCTACAAACAAACACCCACCACAAAGTTTATTTACACACATGCTCAGTTTTCAGATTGCTTTTATGTTGACATGTTTCTCCAGAAGGTAACAAT
>VUQG01000958.1:40613-55604 GCA_015106755.1 Etia nguti | reverse complement strand
GAAGAGGAGGGGGGGGGGGGGGGGGGGGCAAAATTCAGTTATGTATCCATAAAGCTGTCGCACGGATTTGATTCTTTTAATGAAATATAGCGAGAACTAACATTAGCAAACATGCGTGAGGTCTGTACAGTATGGCTGAGCGATGTTTTCAACCTCGTGATTCAGCCGCATGTGGCACACATCGTTCAGTCGTGGACACTCATCACTTTGACAGGATAAAGTGTTTGGCAGCAGAGGCTGGTGTTACAATTCAGTACAAACTCAACACTTTATCAACAGCTCAGCCCTCATGTGAACACTCACCACAGCTTGACAGAGTGAAAAAATATGCTTTGTGAAAAGTATGAAACAATTAACATGAATTGCTGTTTTTAAAGGCCAGTGACCATCTTTGCAGGATTGTCCTTCGAAAGCACAACCAGTGTGAAACGCTGTCAAATGCACAAATTCAAACACAACACGCATTTTCTACTTACATGGAATGGGGACACATTTTTTCCTCCTACAACGAGAGCAGCAGAGTGTCCATCATATTCTTCTTTGGACAGGTACTTTATTACGTGACAATCCTGCACCTGGAGAAAACAGATGCTGCATTATCAATCAGGTAGACAGCGCTGCCACTGTACTTAATCTAATAAGAGCCAGGGCCACAGTTTTTGCCTCCTAGTCGTGATGAATGATGATAGAAATAGATGGTGGTAGCGTCTGGTGCAATATAATAATAACAATCAGCAAACAGATAAATTCATCAAGATATATTACTGTAACAACAACTGTGCATCATTACACTCATTGTATAGTGTGTGTGATATCTGCACAACTGATGAAGGACATTCACAACTTCTTTTAAAACCCAACATTTTAACCTGCCCTCCTGCTCTCATTCCATTTGTTATGACGAGCCTTCAGCTTCAGTTCAGATAAAAACATGAGCTAAAGTGGTGGGAGTAATTTCAATATTCAACTTGTCATCTTCTTTTTTTTTTTGCGTAGACCATTAACATTTCAACTGAAGAGAAAATGACTAACTGTGACCAAAGTGAGTCAGCAGATGGGGATATGAGTTTCTTTATCGCCTTGAATCTCATATTAAAGAGAGGCGATGACAAAATTCAAATATCTGTCCAACTGTTAACACTGACATTTCACTGAAAGTGAAATGTAAGTCGTGATCAATAAAGAGCAAAATGAGCACAAGCAGCCAGTGGTCGCTTCAGTTTACTTTAATGACAGATAAATCGATGGGAATAAAACGTGGTCTGAATAAAGCAAACATCCAGTATCTGCTCCTCACACCTTGCTGTAAAGGAGGAGCAGCTTGTTTTAAATGTAACATCAAAGTCTGAAGGTGAGATTTCGTGTCCTAACTTTGCTATTCTTTCCCTCCACTATACTGAATAATCCAATTAAGTTCAACATAATACACATAGATGCCCGTTATCACTCCTGAACACCTGAAGACTATGTCATCAAAGCTAAGCCACACCAGAAGCAGAAGCAGAACCGTGCTACCTGTAACATGGTGACTACATGTCTTTCGCCTGTTTTCGTCCAGACAGGAACCATCCCCAACTTCACAGCAACTAACCCGACTCTTCGGCTCCCTGGCGAGAGAACAGAGGAAAACATGGTGAAGTTGCCAAGAGGATAGAAACGAGAAGCATAACAGACACAGCTCTCACCAATGGTTGCACCCACCTTCTGTCCACTCATGTCGAGGCCACGGCTCATCTTTGAGTGGGTTGAGCTTTTCAGCCGTTTGCCGTCTGTATTCCTCTGCCATGCTCTTCCTCATGTACTCCTGGTTGTCCTCTGTTAGGTTTTCCTCAAACCATGTTGTGGTTTTCACTGTCCTGATACAGCCAACCAGCAGGGCAGGACTGAAAGAGAAAACAAACCTCGTTATGTCCAGAGTTAGAGTAACAATGGTCAGACACACTTGCTTCCAAACAACGTTACCACAGCCAAATATTTTAAAATAGCAAGAAAACAATCATTTTAATACCGTTATATTGGTGTATGCTCATATTAAGCAGTTAGTGTATTAAGCTTTAAATGACAAGATCTACAAGTAATCCCTTTAAGGAAAAAAGACCCTCAGGCTTTAGATTGCCATAAACACTCATATTTTCCCTACACTTGGCCCTGCATGAGTTCAGCAATAGCACATATCCCTACTAAAGTCATCCCTGGCAACTGGCACTGACTCTGAGCATAAACGTCCCAGCCTATGCCTAAAATTTTTTCAGTGGCAGTTTTAGTTTAATTTCTGAATCATTATCTCAAAATTTCAACTTGAAGTTTGCATTAATAAGTTGAAATTTTTAGAAAACCCCAAACTTATGAATGGTAAAAAAAACCCCAAAAACTTTTAGTGGCAGAAAAAAAAAAGGTCCATAACACCCGTCTTCTGCTCAGACTTTCTGTTTATGAGATGCAGCCAATAAGAAGAAAGCTGGTTTAAGGAATTAGAAGTAAATGACTTGCTTCTGACAGTGGATGAACTGGGACAGCACCAAAAACCCAGTACATAACAAACAATGATTCATGCAAAGCTTCTCTGATATGGTTCAAAAATAAAAATCTGGCATTGGAAATAGGTCCATAATAGATCCACATTAATGCGCTGAAAATCCTTAAAGCACCACTGGATAATCTACACTGAAATTTGCCTCACTGCTTCATTTTAGTTTACTTAGCTAAAAAAAAATAAATAAAAAAAACACCACTCATCAGTCTGCTGCTGCAGTGAGTCGGGTCATTGCAGTGTCCTTGCTGATGCGTTAACAAACAGGTCCGCACATTTACATGGACAGTTTGAGCATATTAAGTGTCACATGGGACTGAGTGAAGCTTGGTGGCTCGTTGTTATTTCAAAGTATTCCTTCCTGCCTGTCTGCCTGCAGACGGCCATCAATATTACTGATCTGCAGTGTTACAGGTTAATGCATAACTGTAATGATGAAATCTGTCTCTAACATAGTAATAAAAGACTTTTGTTCCCAAATTCAACAATCACATAACAGCTATTAAAAAAAAATACTGTTACAGAAGGTCTTCTTGAAACTTGCACTTTCATAGGAAAAAAGGACAAAAGCAAAATGAAGAGGCTTTTAGTGTCATACAGAATAAAGGAAATGTTGACATTTTTACACATTTTTATTTGAAGTGGTTTTTGGACTAGTTTCATAAACTTTGCTTTTTGGTATGAAAGGGAAGTACCAATATATCAAACAAAGGTTGGTATCAGACATCTTTGTTCACCACTGCTAAATAACCTGGCACTTGATATTTATCTATAAATAAGATTACTTTATTTCTCTGGAACATACGGAGGAACGAATACCAAGATATCACAAAAAGAACAAAACAAAAAACAAACAAACAGTGAAATAGTTTTATTACCTAGAAATTCCTATTGATGTGTCTCTGTTCATTGTGGTTTAATTTCAGATGATGGCAGTTGCGGCACAGGTGATAAGGAGCTCCTTCAGTATGGATGTCATAGATATTCTACGTTGAGTGTGTGTCAATGTTAGAAAATTCGCTGTATGAAAGTTTGCGTGATTGGGTGAATGATATTTGTAATATGCAGCGCATTGAGTGCTGAACATGAGTAAAAAAGGCGCTACAGGAGCATTACAAAAGTAAAGTATTGAGAATATTAATACTTTAACTTCATACAGGGAGTGGATTTAGTCTTTTTACGACCACAATATTGATGAATATGTTACTGTACTGACTGGGACTGTGGAGTAATTGTATGCTCTCTATAACAACCGCACATTAATTATCAAACAAATCATGTGGAGCATGAAAGATGGGAAAAGACTACTTTCTTTATAAACCATTAAGTGAAAATCTAACAGTATGTTAGATCAAACGGGGGAATCTTAGAAATTACAGGACATGATAAATCTCATTCCTTTACTAGGAGCAGAGGCAGTTTATTACGTTAATATTTTAAAGAGACAAACTCGAGATATTAAGCTTAAAGCTTACGAAATAGCAAAATTAAACAGCAATGTCACCCTGTGGTGTCCAAGCTTCAAACTGCAGCTTATGTTAGCATGGCTAGCCCGTTAGCATCCTTACCGTTCTGCTGTTGCACGAGGAGGGATGACACGAGTCCCCCGCAGAAGAAGAAAACGGCAGCTCCACGCGGCCATTGGGCTTTTTTAAACTATACACCTATACATATAAATATTAAAGATACAGTAGGAAGACAAGCCTTCACTGAGGACTCGCATACACGCCTTGGTTTTCTTTGTAAATGTCACCCTGCATACTTCCGGTACCCAATCATAACGGCTCCGTAGAACCCGTGCTCAGGGCAAAGGTTCCGCTCATGGCAGCGTATGCACGTTATTTGTTTTTTATTTTATTTTTTAACTGGGAGCAAAACAGGGTGCACCCTGAAAATCACATTACTGATTTATTACGTGAAAAGGTATACTACCGAGTCTTCAAATATAATTTTTTGAAGGATAATTTTTTTGCAAAGTGAATAAAACAAGTATTCAGGCTTCAAGTAAAATTTTAAGTTACGTTAAAGTACCTAAAGTAAGCATACTAATTATGTAGAATTGATTTTCGATAATCACATACAGTACCATTTAGATACTTTATGTATTATTGGATCATAATTATTAATCCTTGACTACCTGTCCAGAGTGTACCCCGCCTCTCGCAGTATGACAGCTGAGATAGGCTTGAAGGTGATGGTCATCAAACCAAAAGCAAACCAATGTGTGATATAGATGCGGATTATGAAGGAAATGAATGGATGGATGGATAATTACTAGTCCACTGATATGTGGATATCTCTTTAATATCCCACCTGTTGAAGAATTAATATGAATACAGGACAAAATAATAATAATAAATATTATTTTTTAAAATGCTAAATTTCACTTTCACCTTACATAGTTGTTCTAGGACTTTCAGTTATGCTAGCAGGTTTTGTCTAGTTTTCATATAAATGTTGATGCTCAGTGAAGTGCAAAAATATTAAACGATTATTATTATTATAAGTAGTAGTAGCAGTATTGCTACTTGTTATAATTCAGGTCAGCAAAAGTACTAGACTAGACATTTGTAAGTGGTTACTTTCAGAATTCGATACCACAATTGTTGTTGATTATCCATGGCTGCAGACTCCCTGGTTAAGCTGAGCTGAACTGCTGTTGTTTGTCATTCCCCTGCTGTCTTTCCCAGATTTCCTGTCTTACTTCACTGGAAGTCTAACAGACAGGCAAAATGCCAAGGAAAAAAAAGTTTTATGTGATTCCTATGCTGTGAAGCTGATATTTCTGTTCTCTTCTGATGGGGCTTATCTATGATAGGGAAACAGATATCAGAAGGTTCATGAGCTGAATACAGATCTGACTGCCAGAGCCCGAGGCACACTTGGAGTGTCCTCTTAGGACAGCCCAACTTTGGCTCGCATTAATTAAACTGTGTGGAGATTAGTGAAATAATTTATTCTAGCATTTTAATGTCTGTCTAGGAACAAGTGAAGGAAAGGCAGACATGTCAGTGAAGGTGTCTGTGGGCTGATGGTTTTTATCAGTGTGTGAAAAGTGTGTGGCATTTGGAGCTGTTGTGGAGTACGAGCTAATTTAATAAAATGGCTGTCCATGAGAGAACCATATGATGGCCATGTGCATTTTGTAGGGTGGCTGTAGCTCAGGTGGTAGAGCAGGTCATCTGCTGATCGGAAGGTTGGTGGTTCGATTCCTGGCTTCCCCTAGTCTCCATGCCAAATATCCTTGGGCAAGATACTAACCCCAAATTGCTCTCCGATGCGTCCATCGGAGTATGAGTGTGTGCGAATGTTACTTAGAAAGCACTTAGAAAAATGTGCTTGTGCGAATGGGTGTGAATGGGTGAATGCACAAGTTGTGTAAAGTGCTTTGAGTGCTCAGAAGAGTAGAAAAGCGCTATATAAGAACCAGTCCATTTACCATTTTCTTATAAATATAGATCTTTGGCAGAGGTTATCAGAACTGCTACACAGTATTTGATCTTTACACCATATGTTCTTGTTTTTTGTCACTATAAGGAAGACATGCTCTCATAAAAGATGAGATCACACTAAAATGAGAAAACCAAAGGGTCTTTATTATAATCAACATGCAGAATACAGAAGAAAAAAACATTTTCAGCTCACAGATGAGTATCTACCACACAAGCGTTTCTATCCTCCCAAAACTCTTTACAATGTAAGAAGGTTATTAAGAAATTATTACAATTATTCAGTTGTTCATTCCATTTAGCAAAATGTCAAACAAATCTGTAGAAAAGAACCCCAAACACCAAAGACAACCCCGAATCTCACACAAATGACAGAGATACTTTATTTCATAACTAGCAAGCAACTACTAGAAAAGGGGAATTAACGGGAGCTGAATTATGCATGCATTTATGCAGTACACAAACAGAAATGCTATCAATCCTATAAATAACATTTGCAATCCTAATTCCAAGCATTTCGGGTTATGCATCTCACATATTAGGTTCTATGCTGACAGATAGTTTGGTCTATGCACTTGCTAGTTATCTAAATAAGGTAAGAGTGTCATTTTTTTTCCCAGTGAGCTAAGGTCTGTTTATGCATGCTGTTTCAGAAGACTGTTCTTATTTCTATAAATACCTTTTTTAATGTACAGTAGATAATACAGTAGTTAATTTCCCAGGTGATGCCACTGTGGCCAAACATGCAATAGTCATCAATGGAATAGTTCAATTTGTATCACCAGAACGAGCTAATTCTCTGAGCTAGTCTACTGTATGTAGTATAGTTTTGTGTACATGTTTGTTTGTGTATGTGTGCTTGTGCTTTTGGACATGTATACGTTTTATACAGTACTTAAATGTAGATATAGGATTCATATATGTATGTGTAATTGTACGTATGTGCAGTCCATTGTCAGGGGCTGAAGGTTCTTGTGGACTCATAATCTGACATGCACTTGGGTTTAATTCCTTTCGCGTTGTAGTAATCTACCACCTGGTTAGGGACTTCTGCCAAAACACTCTTAGCAAGGGCAGCAGGGGAGGCCTGGAAAAACAAACAGAGACACAAGAGGAGACAGGTTACTAATACGCAAGTAACACCACACATGCCTGAGTCGAGGATGCTGCTGAGCTTGATGCTGCCAAAGGTTTAGACCAGTGAGACTGATGTGACCAGAAAAGCTCATCTGAAAACCTCAAAACATCCCTCCTCACCTTTCTGTTCCGTTACACCCTGGCCTGGTTTATATTTACTGCATCCATGCTGTAAAATGGCCTAAGAGACAAGTGCATCACATCCTTCACAAAAGCACTCAATAGGCCTCAACCATAAACAACTATGTGCATTAGACCTTGCTAAGTACATCAGTGAAAAACAGTCCAGTTGTTCGGATGTTGTGATTTAATTATTTTTTTTATTTGGGTGGGCTGACAAAAGTCTGTGGCAACTTCCTCAGAAGCACTTTGAAAATATGAGTGGAAATACATTTTCAAGCAAAGCTAATTTCACTTACTTGACATTATTAATTTAATGTGAGCTGTCAGGATGTAAAAGTCATAAAAGTCAAACCATTCCGTGACTGTCATCATCTTATTTTCTCCAAATTCAAAGTGAAGATTAGACGGGGTGCTACGTTATATCAAGGGATTTAGTGAGTAGTTCATGACATGTCAGTTATGGACAGTGTTTTTAAATCTCTATTTGACCTTTTTACAAACTACTCAACATATACACTCTTAATTCCACTTCATTAGGTACATTGTGCTAGTTCTGGGTTGAAAACCCATTTTTCCTTCAGAATTGCCTTAATTCTTAATTGCATGGATTCAACAAGGTGCTGAAAACACTCTTCAGACATTTTGGTCTGTATTGACATGATAGCACCAATCAGTTACTGCAGATTTGTGGGTTATACATCCATGATACAAATATCCTGTTGCACCACATCCCAAAGGTGCTCTACTGGAGACCAGGCAGGCTTTGGCATTTAAATGGTGCACAGTTGGTATTAAGTGTGCCAGGAAAATATCCCACACACCATTACACCAGCCTTAACCAGTGATACAATGTGGGAGGGATCTAGTCTTTCATGTTGTTTACAGCAAATTCTGACCCTACCATCTGAATGCTTCAGGAGAAATCAAGGCTCATTAGACCAGGCAACACTTCTACAGACTTCTACTAACTAATTTTGGTGAGCTTACATGAATTCCGCCATCAGTTTCCTGTTCTTAGCTAACAGGAGTAGCACCCAGTGCGGTCTTCTGCTACTGCAGCCCATCTGCTTCAACATATTGTACATTTAGAGATGCTCCTCTGCAGTGTTAATTTCATCACAGTTTTTGTCAACAACTTTTTTTTCTGATGAAACCAAGATAATAACTAAATAAAAACTAATGCACAACGACAAAAACTATGATGAAATGTATTGACACTTTCGTCAATGAATAAAAACAAGATACAAATGTTCTGGAGAGATGAGATCTAATCAGAACTAATTAAGTTGTGTAGAAAGGCGGGACAAGTTCAGAAGTGATCCAATCAGAAATAATCTCCCTGTGCAGTGAGATTAAACGCATACATTTTGATCTGTTGCCGACAAACGGGTGGTACGGGGGGGACTCCCTCTCATGCTCCCTGCTTCTTATGAAAACATGAGAAAATAAGAACAGTTGGGAGGAAGAAAAGAGTGGATATATGGCATTTAATGTCAAGGAAAATAAGACGCTTTGTAAAGGGTGTGGAGCAACTTTCACAGTAAAAGCATTAAAAACTTCTACACTTTATATTTTAGTCAACTGAATCAACCTTAGAGTTGGTTTACGATAATCTTATGATATTTAGTTGACTAAAACTAGACTAAGACTAAAAGAGAAATAGACTAAAATATGACAAAAACTAAATGACTTAGTACTCAAAAGAATATGATTAAAACTATATCAAAATTAACACCGTTCTTCTGCAGACCTGTTCTGTAACGAGTGTTTATTTAGGTTACTATACAAGTTATGTTCATCTTGGTTCTAAGCAATGTGGCCGTTCTGAATATTTTCTCTTTTTCAGTCTATTCTCTGTAAACCCTAGAGATGGTTGTGCAAGAAAATCCCAATAGATGAGCGGTTTCCGAAATACTCAGACCAGCCCGTCTGCCACCAACAACCATGCCAGGTTCAAATTCACCTTTTTTTCACCTTCCGATGCTCAGTCTTGACCATGTCTACATGTGTAAATGCACTGGGTTGCTGCTATGTGATTGGCTGATTAGATATTCATGTTAACCAACAATTAAATAGCTGTGTCTAATTAAATAAATCCCTAAATTAAAAAGATTCTCAATAAAGAATGACTAGAGTAGATAGTTGACTAAAAGTCTTTTAAAAATGTGTGAAACACACAATAGTCGTGTATATTACTGAAGAAAGAAAACGAAAAGAAACCCTTATCCTTTCTTCCCGCACATGTATTAACACACATTGTTACACACAGGCACACACACATACTGCCACAGCACTCACACTTCAGAATCCTCAAAGTCAGAGAGTCTGTCGTACTCCGTCTCACATAATTCCCTGAGACAATGCATCATCAAAGTGCTCCCACCCCAGCCTCCTCCTCCTCCTCTCATTTCCACCCTGCCTCATGCTCTCTCCTCTCTACTCCTATCTACCTGTTATCCCCCACTCTGCCTGTCACCCAGCAGCTCCGTCCTGCTAATCCCCTCTGAAAAGAAACGACAGAGCAGAAAATCACCTCTCCACCTCTGTCACACACTCCCTCGCTCCCTTTTGTCTTTAGCTCCGGTCTCTTGCTGACCTCCTTCCAACACCACCACCACCACCCATGGGCTGTCTCACATCCTCCACTCTTCATCACCCTTCCTTCTCCTCTCAGTATGTCTCTCTCCGTCTTCATACGCGTTCGTGCGGCATGTTCCTACTCCTTCCTTCCTTTCTATTACTGCGTAATTGTTTAATTTCCTGACTTGTCATAGATCAAAATCACCATAGCGAACCCAGCCAAACACATCTGGTCAAAGGCAGGCAAAATCAAAGCCACGACAGAGACACGCAGACGGCGCGGACACAAACATGCACACACAAACACACAGGGAGGGCTGATAGCCAATAGTTGATGAGTTCTGACGAGCAAACCAAGTACATTACGCCCACACCGTCACACTTTCAATCCCTCGAATACTGTAATCATATCCCCCACACACAAGCCCAACACCTAACACTGAAATTGGTTCATTGTGTTTTTGTTTTGTTTAGTCCTAAATTACATTTTATTATTGTGCGATTTTGTTACTTGTCATGCTTTACCTATCAAATTTAAAGCTGTTTCTCAGTTTACACTTGCCTTTCCATATTATATTCCATAAAATATAATGTAATATAAGAATTTTATATCCCCTCGCTTATTTAAACCACATAAAGTGGGAGAGACGTCTGATTTTATTTGAAAGTTACTGTTGCCTTCTGCCTGCTATTTGAGATTAATTGCCATTTACTGTATATTTGTTTTTGAGTCTCAAGTCTGTTTGGTCAGATCGACTACAGCAATATAACAGAACTATGTTTGAATTCATTTTCATTGGAATGAAGTGGAAATGTTTATTAACTATAATTTATTCAGAAGGAGGCACAGCTGCTGAGGTTCTGAAGCTTGTCTTCATGTGGGGATAATTAGTGATATCCCAAACATTTTTTTTTTTATTGCCCCAGTCGTGATCCAAGTCTTTGAGTATTAATGTGTCTTGAGACCAATTCGGTACTTATATCTACTTTAAAAACATGCATATGTGGGTCAGTGACGTGACATGCATATTTCTGTGTCCCAGTGCATCATAAATAAATAAATATATAAATATCATAAATATATATATATAATAAAATTATTTATTCAGTCCATGATTTGCAGTTTATTCTTAATAATAATAAAATTAATAGAATTTATAAGAATAAATTAATAAAATGTATTAACTAATAAAATAAAATTAAGTGATATTTCTTGCTGTTGATGTCTGTGACTATATTTAATCTAAACGATCCTGTGTTCGATGAAATGTGCCAGATTGTGTCACCCTGGGATTTGAGAACAACAAAATGTATGGTCAAAACAGTTTTAATTCTCTCAACAGCAAACTTTTGGTAATTACACATGCTGAGTGGCACTGTAGCGTAGTGGTTAACACATTTACCTAACATCTGAACCCCTCCTTATTCAACATCCAGGGGAAGTACAAATCCCAGGGAGTTAGGAAGAGAGGAAGGGCATGCAGTGTAAAAATTTGCCAAATCAAATATGCACATCCATCTGC
Organism: Etia nguti; assembly: GCA_015106755.1. Taxonomy (NCBI): domain Eukaryota; kingdom Metazoa; phylum Chordata; class Actinopteri; order Cichliformes; family Cichlidae; genus Etia; species Etia nguti. The sequence continues at coordinate 44,262 of VUQG01000958.1, read as the reverse complement.
TGTGGTGAGCCCTCGTAAGTAAGGGAGAAGTCAAAAGATATTTATGTATTTGATTATTCTAACAGCTAAAAAGAAATTTCTGCCAAACAGCAGTCAGAGACAAACAACTAACAGCCAGTTTAGAATCACCAATGAGCCTAACCCCAGGCATGTCTTTGAACTGTGGGAGGAAGCCCATGCTGATGCGAGGAGAACATGTCCACAGTCCACACAGAAAGGCCCCAGGATTCAAGCCGAAGACCTTCTTGCTGTGAGGTGAGCGCTAAACCGCTAAATATCGATGTGCCAGCGCTGAAAATGTGTTTAGACTAAAAAGGTTTTATAGAATAAACTGTTACAAGTCATTAATTTAATACTGCATGTGACATCAATGACCTGTATACCTCCAAATGTAAAAAAAAAAACAAAACAAAAAAAACATCAGTGCTTTAAATAGGCCCTCTTCAAATCAACTGTTTTGACTTGAAATAGTAGGGATGCACAGGTGTTACTAATCACATTAAGGCTCTGTGCCTAAATACAACAAAACTACCATTAATGTCATTAGTGCTGTTTCTTTTTCTAAATGTCTGCTGTGAAATAGCCCTATCATAATTAAGATCTTTTAGACACGAGGCATCAACTGAATGGGATTTGTGGATAACTGAATGTTGGAATAGTACAGCTGGATATCCAGCTGAGTGACAGTTATAGCCTTTTTGTAGTCATCAAAACTTCTTCTCTCCATGTCAGTACTTCTTGAATGTCCAATGCTTTAATGTTGCTAAGAAAGCTTTAAGGTACATTAACCAGTGAGAGCTTCTTGACCAAAACCCCTCCCAACCACCACCTACATGCTTGAAGTCCTTGAAAGGGACAAACTGGACGATGTCGCGGAGGACAGGCTCGCCCTTGGGCGAACGCAGAATCCCGTCGTCGCCGTCCAGGATCTGCATGTCTGTGAAGTCTGCATTGCCCACACCAACAATGATGACAGACATGGGCAGGTGAGAGGCGTGCACGATGGCCTCTCGCGTGTCGGCCATGTCGGTGATGACGCCGTCCGTCAGGATCAGCAGGATGAAGTATTCCTGGTGGGACATAGGTACAGGAGGCGGGTGGAGTTAACGGATTCGGGGTGGGGGATGTGGATGGGGAAGGGGGGGTATTTGTGGGTGGAAAGTGAGAAATGAGGAATACATGTTCAATTAAATTTGTGTTTTAAAAATGGCTTCTTGTCAGGGGCTAATTTGAATAAAACTCATTTTAATCCACCAGAGAGAAGCAGCAGGCATTAAGTCAGAGAGGAATTTCTGCTCTAAAATTTATGACCAGAATTATATTAATATCAATCGCTCCAAGTTCTTTTCAATTCATCTTTTTTCTTTTTTGATTCATCCTTTAAGTCCTTTTTGTCTTTTTATTACTATTTGTCTTTTGCTTCTCTCCATGTGTGCCAATGCAAACATCAACAGACACAATAACAAGACCAAATGAGGTTTTTTTTTCTCTCCATCTTTCTCTTTCTCTCTCTCACCATGGCTTCTTTGGTGTGCATTTCCTCTGAGGCAGAGGAGGCCACTTTCTGAATGATTGGAGCGATGTTGGTGGGCCCGTACAGCTGGATCTTAGGGAGGCAATTCTGATAGGCCTCCACCACACCTTGGATCCCTGCAACACACACACACACACACGTGGGTTGTTTTTGCTGCCATTTTTCTGTTTATTGCCTGACCCTGAAAAGTCAAAAGTTCTCATACTTGCAAAAGCATCTGCTAAGATGAATCAGAGTCTGTGCATGTGACCGCACCGTGAGGTGACCGAGCATTTTGTGCAAAATATTCCTGTATTATCCTCACAAACACAGGACGACATATGTGCACACACACACGCCGTCACGGCGGGAACGTCAGCTATGTGGAGAGAGGAGCACAGAAGCCCATTTCACACATACAGATTAGTGTTGTTTGTCTCTGTGTCCGCGAGCCTGAAATACTTCCAGCAGCATAGTGACAAACCTCCCAGCTGCGTGTGTGTCTGTGTGTGTTTGACCGTGTGTGTATGTCTGTGCATATTTGTAAGGAGCAAAAACAGGGGGAAAAAAATCGGGGAAAGATATAAAGGAAGGAATATGGGACTGACAGCAAGGGAGATATGAGAGGCATGCAGGGGACTGCTTTGGTTGTGCATGTGAATGTTTGCGTGAGCCTGAGTAAGCGAAGTAGAGTGTGTGTTTGTGTCCGTGTTTGCGGGAAGAGAAGGGTGTGGGTAGCTCACCTGCACATTCAGGATTGTCCTCATCAAAGTTCACAGCAAAATCGTGTGAAACCTTCAGCAGGGCAGAAAAGACAGGGCCTTTTTACTTCCACAACAAACCACTCATACTCAGCACGATGCATTCAGTCCAATTTACAGGTTGACAGATGTATTCTCCTTTCATGTTGATCAAAAGCAAGCTGAGCATCCGAAAAGATCTCAAATCTAAATATAAATTCTCTAGACCAACCCCACCCACCCTGCCCTTTGCTTTTGCACACATATGCATGCTCCCAAATGTCCTACCTTGAAGTCAGGGGGTATCAGAGCTCCAAATCCAAATGCAGGGAACATCTTATCACTGGAGAAAAAAAAGAAATAAATATAAGGGAAAGGGAAGGGTAAAAATAATGGACAAAAGCTTTGTGAGATTCATAAAGCAAATGAAGAGGGTTTTTTTTCATGCTGACTTTTGTGGAAGGATTTGATTCTCGGAGGGAAAATCCAGAGTGTGTCTGTGTTTGGATGCGTGCCCTTGTGTCAGCATTAGGTGAATAATGATTGATGGAGTGGATTCTACCTGTCATAGTCTTGGCATATCTCCCCTACAGCCACCAGCGCTTTGAGGTACTCATTGGGCTGGTAGGGGTGGATGTAGTGGAGGGAGCAGCTGTTTCTGGGATCCCCATTGGAGGCTGTAAAATCTATCGCCACCTGAGATGGAAACACGCACGCTCACACAGCACGAGCGGACACAAACAGGCACATTAATGTAAACATTAAAGAGATTACGTGTGATGGGACTTACTGTGAACTGAATCTGGCAGCCTCCCATGATGTAATCCAGGAAGGAATACATTTTAATAATCTGTCAGGAAAAAAAAACCCATAATATTATTAATTTACTAGTTTACTAATACTATTTATTTACTTTTCTAGTAAGTTCTCCATCTGATTTACCCATTTTTATTTATTTATTTATTTATTCTCCCTTTTTTCCACCCATTTTCCAGTTATTTCTTTTGTTTGTTTGTTATTTTATTTATATGTAACAAGAAGCCTCTTATTATAAGTATGTAATGGGCTCTTTTCCTATGTTGGTGAACTGACAGCACGATTATGACAGAAAGTGCTGCCTACAGTCAGGTGATTGCTACAGAAATGAGGCATTATCTGGACATAATGCAGTCAGTGCTGTTAAATGGGAAAATAATTCAAAAATGAACAAATACAGGGCAGGGATAGCTCAGTAGGTAAAGTGTTGGCCCCGTGATCGGAAGGTCAGGGGTTCGATTCCCCTGAGGTACCCCTGAGCAAGGTACCGTCCTTACACACTGCTCCCCGGGCGCCCAATGGCAGCCCACTGCTTCACTGAGTGAATGGGTTAAATGCAGAGAGGAATTTCCCCACGGGG